>JAVJIF010006980.1:0-247646 GCA_038442645.1 Agave tequilana | reverse complement strand
ATGCATGCAAGCAATTTCCTTTTTCAAATTTTTATATTCTTTTTAATCATGTCATATTTCTCAAGCAATAATTGGCAAAATGTATTAAGCTTATCATATGACATATTAACATCCTCATCCTCGATCCGAGTTTACCTCAAGGGGTTATCCCCTTGGACCATATAGCATACGTTGGAGATGTCGCTTCCAACGTCCGAATCGCTCCCCGCATAGTATAGATCTTTTTTCGCCGAGGGAGGTGATGATGTTCCATACTACAAAAGCCGATTCAACATTAGAACCCTAGATAAATAATCATCATTTAGGGTTGACTTAATAGCATGAAGGGCTTTTGCATTAGCCTCAATGTTCTTACCATCTAAGAATAAGCATTATTAGTAGTGGCAAGATAATACATGAAATCCTAAGGCTTTGAGTACAATGACATCTTAACCTTCCAAAATTTGGATGTTAAGAATGTCAAAGTGGGTGGTGACATGAAGTCCATTGTGTGTGTACAAATCTTGTGATTAGCCTAAAGGAGGATCTTTAACTCTAGTTGTTAGACCCAATATCAAGAGCACTTGGCTCTGATACCAATTGTAAGATCACCTAGAGGGGGGTGAATAGGTGATGGCTAATCTAATGGTCAATTATGAAAAATAATGCGGATTAAAACTAAGTTGACCAAATAAACTTCTTTAATTAAACACTTATGTATAACACAAGAGTGTTGCCGAATTCCCCTTGCGAGGCTCTGGACAAACTCCTCTAGATTTCCCTTGAATGGGTTGAGGTGCCGCGTTGGCTCTCTTGGTTGAATACTAGTGTTAACAACAAACCCAAGCAAGTATGTATATCATTATGAGCACAAGGGAATATATCATGCATATATAAGATGAACACACTAATTGAATGCAAGATATAAATAGAGACAAAAAGAGAAAGAGAGCAAGAGTGAGCAATCGCAAACACAAAGGGTTTGTTTCGAGGTTCGAGCACACTTGCTCTACATCCCCGCCTTCGACACACGAAGGATTTCCACTATGCAAGATCCCACCGGATCTCTCCTCGGTGCCGCAACACCTACAAGCCCTCGACTCTCTAGTCCCTTACACACCACAAGCCCACCGGCTCGTCGAGGCCGCACCTCAAGCTACAAGTCCTCACTAGGACCCAACAACACCAAGTCCTCACTAGGACCCTCAATCAAACCGCGAACACAACCGTCCGCCATCTCAAAGAACAAGAAATGATCTCTTGGTGATCTAAACACTTGATCACCAATTACAAACTCTCACTACAACTCTCCTATAGGATGAATAGCTCAATGGATGCTCAAGTGTAGTGTGAGAAATCAAGGAAAGAACTTTTGATGGAAAACTCAAGAAATCACAATAAACACTCTCTTGATAAAATCCCTTTTGATAGGAAATATTGGCACTCTATTTTGTGGAGAAAACTTCTGAAATCACTTGGAAAAACTGGCTCAAGAAGTCCTCAAAATCTTGGCTTCAAACAATGACAAAACCCCCTTTATAGAGGCCAGAAAAATCTGACCGTTGGGCTCTGTCAGAGCTACCGGTCGACCGGCCCGGTCGACCGGCAACGGTCAAAAATCCGACCGTTGCAGCCTCCGGTCGACGGCCCGGTCGACCGCGCAACTGGAGAAGAGAGTTAACTCTCTGTCGGTCGAACGGCCCGGTCGACCGATAATTCCCGAGAGCAAAGCTCTCTGAAACGGTCGACCGCCCGGTCGACCGATCTCCAGTGCACACTGGCGTGCACGTCGTGCACGTCCGGTCGACGACCCGGTCGACCGGCCTCTGTCAGTTCTGAAAAATCAGAACTGGCAGAACCAGAAAATAGGGATTAAGGATTGGTCTTTTGGCTTAATAAAATCCCAGAAATTCACAGTAAATCCAGAAAAATAGTTTCAATCAAAATAAAAACTGTTTTTCTAAAAATATGTTTTTCTAAAACTTGTTTTTCCATAACTTCACAAAATACAAAAACAAGATATTTTGAACTTATAAAGCAAAGTGTGTATGGATATTGTAACGCCCCGATTTCACAGATACGGGGACGTCACTGCGACGTATATACGTAGGTCAGGAAGTGCCCCCACGCATATACGCTAAGCATAAAGTACAACAAGAAAGGATCAGAGTGCAACGCAAAGCATGGTATACACACATATACCAACAAAAAGGTACAATACAAAGTCATCACAGTATGATAAACATTTCATATTACATATGTCTTTTATCATAACAAGTCCAAAAGTAAAATATACAAGAAGAACACAAAAGGCTCACGAGTAGGATGAAGATCCCGTGAGTCAAAAGGAGTCAGGTGCAAGAACTGGAGCTAAGATGCCTGCTCGCTACGGAGGGCTCGATCTACGGTGGACAACTCCACTTCGATCCAAGCCTTGAAATCTGAATGTGCAAATCCAAGGGGTCAAGACATATTACAATAAATGAACTACAGCCAAGTGGCTAAGAGACACGAAAGGGGTCATAACACAAGCATAGTGTAAAAGGACGGATATAGCATAATCGTAAAGCATGAAATATAAGTAAAACTGTCCACAAGCAAAAGTGATTGTATATACTTAGGTCACGGTCCCATGAGACTAGTACATCGAAGGAATAATCCAAACAAGGAAACCCTCATCTATATACCTCTATCTCATGCCACAGTAATCCAAGCATATAGAATCAGAGTTGCAAATCATACTATAATCATAACGAGAATACAAAACAAGAAGACATGAATCATAATGAGGAAGGCATAATCCAATAACCGGAATCATCACTGGAATCACGACAAGTAAATAATAGTCATAACAGGAACTAAGACAGGAATCATAGCTGGTACACATAACGGTAATTATAACAGAGAACACGACTGACATCTATTATTATTATTACTCGCCTAACCCATATATCTAGGTATGTGTTTCGGTATCGATCCCAACTCACATACATCCATATATAAGCTATTCGAGGTTTGTTAACGGAAGTAGATGGAGAACTGATATCACCTCTTATAGTGGCACTCATACACCGGGACCAGTTTAGTGGCCCAACGGTTCCCACCACCTGGGACCGGTTTGGAGGCCCAAAGTCCCCCTATAGGTAATCGTGTGGGCCCTAAGTCCCACTACAACTTTCCGCCGCATATATCATATCCATCACTATAAGCAAGGTATCATTCCGGCATCCATCACTTCCACCCATACCCCATACAAGTTGTAGCTTATTAAGGATTATCAGTTTACGGGAATAAGTGAACATGACAGTATTAGCCCTTCAGATTCAAGAGGTGGCCCCCATGGGTTTCAAGAGGTGGCCCCCACCGTGTGGTGTGGCACTTTGTTCCATGTGGCACTTGTTCTGAGGGAGTGGATTCTAGAGGTGACCCCCATGGGTTTCAAGAGGTGGCCCCCACCGTGTGGCGTGGCACTTTGTTCCATGTGGCACTTAGTTCCATAAAAGCAAGGCAGGGTTCCCGTAAATAAGATAATCATATAGTCATATGTATCATGCTTGGTTTAAGGGATAGCATGACAAGGTGGTGATGTATAGCAAGCAATAAACCATAACAATGAATAGATAGTTGGCCGGGTTAATCGGGACATAACAATAGAGTCTAACAAGGTTGTGGCATGACAGTGGGCCAAGTGGTTACATATAAGGTGTTGTGTGATATACATGTGTTAAAAGGAAATAAATAACTGACAAGGCTATACTAAAGTAAGGCGAGTGGAAACATAGAACAACTTAGGGTTCAACGACCTCGAAGGGTCTGCCACGCATGCTATAAAATAAGGAGACAATAATATCACAGCAAGGTAAAATTACAGGAATAAAACAAGTAATTGCAATGGTCATACATAGGCATGATAAGGTGAGGTGACTGTGGTGATATACTACGAGTTATAGGTTATTTAACATGTCATGGGATGAATATACGCAATGGCAAGTCATGAGGTAATAGGAGGTACATCCATTCAGTTATATGTCCTATAGTGCTAGTATTGAAGTATGAACAAGTAGGAAATAATACACATGTAACAAGTATAGGTACCAAATTTAGAACAGAAATTAACTATGACACACAGCCAGAATTAGTCGACTAGGGGCAAGGGACTAGTCGACTAATATAGGTTTCAAGTCGACTAACAGGTACGCAAGTCGACTAAGTCTGGGATAAAGAGAATTGGGGTCACTGTTCCAGGAAACATTAGTCGACTAAGGTAAAATGGCTAGTCGACTAAGGCGTTCAAGTCGACTAATAAAATAGGCTTAAGTCGACTGGGCGAGAGTTGGTTTCTGGTCCAAGGAGGGTTAGTCGACTAGGTGAATTCAGGAGTCGACTAATAGGGATTTCCAGAGAGTTGATCAGTCGACTAATATTTGGGGTAAGTCGACTAATACTGTGTTTTTCAGAAAAACTAAGTTTCAGCTAAGTGTTCTAGTCGACTAGGTCTTAGGGTAAGTCGACTAATAGTGGGGAAAAACAGTGCGCAGGACAGAAATCCTGGAAGTGTGTTTGATGTCTAAATACATAGTTTTGGGTGACCTTTGTGTACGAGAAGTGTAGTTACAAGTGCTCAAAGACTAACACAAGTCTTGGTGAGCAATATGCTTACATGAGAAGGTTAGATTTGAGTATGATGACCTAAAAATAGGATTTTTAGTGTGCAAGTGTACAAGGATCTCTACCCTAATCATATGGAGTGTTAACTAGGTCTTGGTGAGTAAGGTACTCACTTGGATGGGTTGGGTTTGGAGCTTGATTCAAGAAGAAGATGGTGGCTTCAATCCATGGGTTGTGAAGCTTGATTTGAAGATGTTGAAGCTTGGTGTTGCCTTGAGGTTGATGGTTGGAGATGAAGCTCTTGTGATGAAGCCCTAGTGAAGCCTTGAAGTCTTGAGATGGATCCTTGAAGCTAGGGTTTTGGGGTTGAGGAAGAGGGAATTTTGGGGGATTTTCTCTTGTGAAGAAATGAGAAAGAATCATGGGGAAGTTTGCAAAAGAATGGGATTTATAGGTTGGGGATTTTGTAAAGGAGATGGCAATTGTGAAGAAAGGAGGGGTTTTGGTGTAAAAGGGAAAGCATGAGGTGTCACCCTCCATGCCACTTGGCCGGCCATGGGGAGGAGAGAGTTAGTGGGGTTAGGTGAGAATGTGAGTGGGAAATGAGGTGGCAATCTAGGTGGAAATAAGGAATTTGCAAATATTAAAAAATGCCCGAAATTCAAGTATCTCGGAATGATCTGAAAATTTTACCAAAAATCAAGAATAATATAAAAAGACCAATAGTGAAATCCGTTCGAAGAATTACTGTATAGTTTTAAAGTTAAAAATCCCGGAATCAGTGATTTACCGACTCCGAAAGAATTTCCATAAAATCATAAAATCTTCAGAAAAAGAATATAAGTAGAAAATGTGAATCTGAGAAATAATGTCTAAAGGACTTTCTTGAAATTCCTATCTGATTGGAAATTAAAATACTGGAATCAGTCTCCTACCGACTCCAGCGGAAAATCCATAAATTCGTAAAATCTCCAGAAAAAGTGTATAAGTAAGAAATAAGATTCTAAGCAATAAAGTCTAAAGGACTATCATGAGATTTTAAACAATTTGAGAATTAAAAATCTAGGAATCGGTCAGCGGCACTGGCCGACACGGTTTGAAGATTTTCAACTTAATCACAGAAAATTCCAGAAAATCATAGAAAATCCAAAATATTGGAAAACGATGTTTAAAACTGAAATCGATCGAATCGGATAACCAGAATGTCTAAAACAAGTAAAACTCTTGAGATCGAGTCCCCGGCTCAGACCAAGGCTGACTCCGAGTTCACCGATCCAAATCCAAGGCGAAACAATCATATAAGGAATTCATAATACAGAATAAATACAGGAAACAAATCGAAAAAAATACGATCGAAAAACTGAATACGCAACTAAGTACGTATTCCGGGAACG
Organism: Agave tequilana; assembly: GCA_038442645.1. Classification (NCBI taxonomy): domain Eukaryota; kingdom Viridiplantae; phylum Streptophyta; class Magnoliopsida; order Asparagales; family Asparagaceae; genus Agave; species Agave tequilana. Next base: position 241,665 of record JAVJIF010006980.1, on the reverse strand, counting down.
GGTATTACAGATATGATCCACCACACAATCAAGATGAAATATCTAGTTTTTGACATAAAGCACTAAACTTGTTTTGGTTAAAGGATATGTATATAAGAAATTAACAAAACCCAAAGTAGATATTTTGTCATAAGGAAAATCTCATCAAATACAAAAACAAGATATACTTTTAAAGCATAGTGTGTATGGATATGATCCACTACACAAATAAGATGAATATCTAGTTTTTGACATAAGGCTCTAAACATGGTTTTGGATATAAGATATGTATACATGAATACCAAAAACCAAATTGTATTTTATCACAAATAAAAATCTTTTCTTAACTAGGAAAATCTTTTATGAAAATCATTCTATCAAGAGTTCTATCAAGAGTGTGTGTGTGATATAGACTTGAGCAATCCACCAATCTATTCTATCCTTTACATTTTAACTAAAACAAATAAAAATCTTATACCTAGACACAAGTCTTCATCTTCTTGAGGTCTTCACTTGAAGCTTCTCATCTTCTTGACTTGGTCCAAATGCAATCCACCGAGCTCATTTCTAGATGTGTTCTTGATGCATAGGCTCGTGAATCAACCGGTGCTAGCTTCCAACTTGTCTTTAAAACCTTTGTTGAAGCTCCATACCTACTAAGATCTTGATAAAGAATCTGTCACTAATTAAACACAAGATCATTAGTAAACATAACTTCATGAGTTAATCATCATCAAAACTAGGGTGATAGGCCTTTGGGCCAACAATCTCCCCTTTTTGATGATGACAAAACTCATGACGTTATATATGCATGGATTAAAGTAAAGCTTCAAAGAAGCTCCCCCTTAACTCATGCATACAAATAAATAATAAAATGATCATGAAGCACATGAATATGGATGCAAATATGGAGATGCAACAAGTATAAATCAAAATCTTTTTACTCCTATTTGCATAAATCAAAACACATATGTATAAATACAAATCTTAATTCCCCTTAAGTAAGAAGGACAAATACTTCTCCCCTTAAGCAAGAAAATCATGCATATATATCAAAACAAAACACCAATACTTCTCCCCCTTTTTGTCAATCATCAACAAAGGGTTCAAAGTAAAATCAAATCAACAAATTTTCTCCCCCTTTATGTCAAAAATAAAGAAGTCAAGGAGGGGCAATACAAATCAAAAATTTTGAATTTTCTCATCAAAACAAAATCATTAATTCTATTTTATCAAAACAAATTTTGAATTTTCTCTTTGATATCAAATGAAAAATATTGATACCATTTTAAAATCTAATGCATAAGCTTGAAAATAAGATTTGAATTAAGCTTAGCATTAACAATACATGAAGAATTCGAACTAGTTAAATGAGAGTGTTTAACAACTAGTACGAAATCCTTCTATCAAGGAATAAATCTAAGGATTTTCATGAAATAGCAATGAAACACAAAACACTCAAACACTCTAATCTATAAAGTCCAAATAGTTTCAAAAGAAGTGAGTGTACTAATGTTATGTGAAACATGGCATCATGAAAATGGCAATAAGGTACAATATTCCTTAGAAAATCATAAACATCAAAATCATCTCACATTTTTTATTAAATCATTGAAAACAAAATCTCTATGTCAAGATATATGTATTTTGACAATACATGAAATATACATACATATCTCTTAAACTCAAGTGAGTCTATATGAATGGATTTGCATTGAAGGCAAAAGACTCAAGAGTTATACATGTATATTTTAAGGTTTGACAAAATACACATATACATGAAATAAAAGGCACATGATCATAAATCAAATCCAAAAGGTGAACATAAGTTTAAATATGTATGAATCATCAAAACTAAGCAATACAAGTACATTTCAAGGGTTCAAATAAGCATTTAAGCACACTTACTAATAGATCTTTTTGAGGCCCATGATATGTTCAAGTATAAATCCTAGTGTTGACAAAAACTAACATATAAACTAATATTCAAATCATGAAGCATTAAATTTTAAGAAAAATTGAATCATGTGACAATCTCAAAAACTATTTGAAGAATACATAACTAGTATAAATTGTTTTTGAAAACTAGTTAAAGATCCTTCAAATATGTCAAATCATATGTTTTTCATGAATGAGACTAAGTACATAAAAATCCAAGCACTCATAGTCCATAAAGCTCATAAATATATTTTGAATAAAAGATGAGTGTTCAAAGGTTATGTAAATAGTATTTTCATGAAAGTTGTCATTGAAGCTCAAATCACATAGAAATCATTGTTATCAAATCAACACAAAATCATTTTTATTTAAAAAAAAACTACAATCTTCATGGTATATGTATGAATTATACAAATCTAACAATACACATACATATCCCAAAATTGTAAAAGAGTCTATCAAATATTTGCATGAAAGCTAGAGACTCACGGGTATACATGTATATTTATTAGATTTGAATTAAACACACATATACATGAGGTAAGATCAAGGATAGGCATAACAAGTATAAATGACCGAATCATCAAAACTAGCCTATACACATGCATATAGTGGATACAAATGAGCATGAAGTTCAAATATGTATGAGTCAATTGTAGTTCACTATACATATATGTATAAATGCAAGTTTTGACACATTCTACATTTAAGCATGTAAATGCCACATGAAGCACCAATCAAATAAAATCATGAACATGCTATATGACATATGAAATTAAAAGCATGTACATAAAATTAGGAGTTTAGAGGTTGTTACCAACTCCAAAGCTCCAAGCATGGTGGTTGACCCACCAAAATTTCTTGATAGCGGTGCTCCAAGTATGTGTCATTTTAGTTCAAATGCACCCACCATCAAGGCACCAAATCTCTCACGTTTTGAGAGATTCCTCACCTACATCAAATACACAAGGTGGGAATTTTGGTACCCATATTTTCTTGGGTCCTATGGGGTTAGTCTTGTAAGGAACCCAAGCATTTTTATTTTTATCAAAAATAAGAACATTTAACCTTTCATAACAAAATTTTCTTAGATGGCCTTTGCGGCCACAATGTGTACATGTGTACACCTTAGCATACTTATGAGTGGGAGTGTGAGCATGATGTGCATCATAAGCATGGTCATGATGATGATGTGCATGAGTATGAGGAACTTGTTTCTTTTGAAACAAGGATTCCAATCTAGTATGATTGAATGCACATGAGCTCAAATTAGAGCTCAAATTATCAATTTTATTTTTCAAATTTTTAATCTCATTTTGATCAATGTGAGCATGAGAAGTATGATGAGATATAGAATCACTTTTCTTTTTCTTTTGTGAAACAAAATCTTTTTCTTTTTCACAAATTTTTCTTTTCAAAGATTTATTTTCTTGAAAAACATCTTCCTTTTGTTTTTCCACCAAATCAATCTTATTTTTCAAAATCATATTTCCTTCACATAAAACATTCAATTTAGACATTAAGGAAATATTCTCATTTTTCAAATCTTCATTTTTTTTCTAAACATGCAATGTTACTTCTAAAAGAGTCATTTTCTACATGCATGCAAGCAATTTCCTTTTTCAAATTTTTATTATTCTTTTTAATCATGTCATATTTCTCAAGCAATAATTGGCAAAATGTATTAAGCTTATCATATGACATATTAACATCCTCATCCTCGGATCCGGAGTTTACCTCAAGGGGGTTATCCCTTGGACCATATAGCATACGTTGGAGATGTCGCTTCCAACGTCCGAATCGCTCCCCGCATAGTATAGATCTTTTTCGCCGAGGGAGGTGATGATGTTCCATACTACAAAAGCTGATTCAACATTAGAAACCCTAGATAAATAATCATCATTTAGGTTGACTTAATAGCATGAAGGGCTTTTGCATTAGCCTCAATGTTCTTACCATCTAAAGAATAAGCATTATTAGTAGTGGCAAGATAGACATGAAATCCTAAGGCTTTGAGGTACAATGACATCTTAACCTTCCAAATTTGGATGTTAAGAATGTCAAAGGTGGGTGGTGACATGAAGTCCATTGTGTGTGTACAAATCTTGTGATTAGCCTAAAGGAGGATCTTTAACTCTAGGTTGTTAGACCCATATCAAGAGCACTTGGCTCTGATACCAATTGTAAGATCACCTAGAGGGGGGGTGAATAGGTGATGGCTAATCTAATGGTCAATTATGAACAAATAATGCGGAATTAAAACTAAGTTGACCAAATTAAACTTCTTTTAATTAAACACTTATGTATAACACAAGAGTGTTGCCGAATTCCCCTTGCGAGGCTCTGGACAAACTCCTCTAGATTTCCCTTGAATGAGTTGAGGTGCCGCGTTGGCTCTCTTGGTTGAATACTAGTGTTAACAACAAACCCAAGCAAGTATGTATATCAATTATGAGCACAAGGGAATATATCATGCATATATAAGATGAACACAATAAATTGAATGCAAGATATAAAATAGAGACAAAAAGAGAAAGAGAGCAAGAGTGAGCAATCGCAAACACAAAGGGTTTGTTTCGAGGTTCGAGCACACTTGCTCTACATCCCCGCCTTCGACACACGAAGGATTTCCACTATGCAAGATCCCACCGGATCTCTCCTCGGTGCCGCAACACCTACAAGCCCTCGGACTCTCTAGTCCCTTACACACCACAAGCCCACCGGCTCGTCGAGGCCGCACCTCAAGCTACAAGTCCTCACTAGGACCCAACAACACCAAGTCCTCACTAGGACCCTCAATCAAACCGCGAACACAACCGTCCGCCTTCTCAAAGAACAAGAAATGATCTCTTGGTGATCTAAACACTTGATCACCAATTACAAACTCTCACTACAACTCTCCTATAGGATGAATAGCTCAATGGATGCTCAAGTGTAGTGTGAGAAATCAAGGAAAGAACTTTTGATGGAAAACTCAAGAAATCACAATAAACACTCTCTTGATAAAATCCCTTTTGATAGGAAATATTGGCACTCTATTTTGTGGAGAAAACTGCTGAAATCACTTGGAAAAACTGGCTCAAGAAGTCCTCAAAATCTTGGCTTCAAACAATGACAAAACCCCTTTTATAGAGGCCAGAAAAATCTGACCGTTGGGCTCTGTCAGAGCTACCGGTCGACCGGCAACGGTCAAAAATCCGACCATTGCAGCCTCCGGTCGACCGGCCCGGTCGACCGCGCAACTGGAGAAGAGAGTTAACTCTCTGTCGGTCGACCGGCCCGGTCGACCGATAATTCCCGAGAGCAAAGCTCTCTGAAACGGTCGACCGGCCCGGTCGACCGATCTCCAGTGCACACTGGCGTGCACGTCGTGCACGTCCGGTCGACCGACCCGGTCGACCGGCCTCTGTCAGTTCTGAAAAATCAGAACTGGCAGAACCAGAAAATAGGGATTAAGGATTGGTCTTTGGCTTAATAAAATCCCAGAAATTCACAGTAAATCCAGAAAAATAGTTTCAATCAAAATAAAAATTGTTTTTCTAAAAATATGTTTTTCTAAAACTTGTTTTTCCATAACTTCACAAAATACAAAAATAAGATATTTTGAACTTATAAAGCAAAGTGTGTATGGATATGATCCACCACACAATCAAGATGAAATATCTAGTTTTTGACATAAAGCACTAAACTTGTTTTGGTTAAAGGATATGTATATAAGAAATTACCAAAACCCAAAGTAGATATTTTGTCATAAGGAAAATCTCATCAAATACAAAAACAAGATATACTTTTAAAGCATAGTGTGTATGGATATGATCCACTACACAAATAAGATGAATATCTAGTTTTTGACATAAGGCTCTAAACATGGTTTTGGATATAAAATATGTATACATGAATACCAAAAACCAAATTGTATTTTATCACAAATAAAAATCTTTTCTTAACTAGGAAAATCTTTATGAAAATCATTCTATCAAGAGTTCTATCAAGAGTGTGTGTGTGATATAGACTTGAGCAATCCACCAATCTATTCTATCCTTTACATTTTAACTAAAACAAATAAAAAATCTATACCTAGACACAAGTCTTCATCTTCTTGAGGTCTTCACTTGAAGGCTTCTCATCTTCTTGACTTGGTCCAAATGCAATCCACCGAGCTCATCTCTAGATGTGTTCTTGATGCATAGGCTCGTGAATCACCGGTGCTAGCTTCCAACTTGTCTTTAAAACCTTTGTTGAAGCTCCACACCTACTAAGATCTTGATAAAGAATCTGTCACTAATTAAACACAAGATCATTAGTAAATATAATTTCATGAGTTGATCATCATCAAAACTAGGGTGATAGGCCTTTGGGCCAACACTAACTAGTTAAGAGTCGTCTAGATTTAAGGTCTACTCTAACTTAGGCTAGATTTTTCTTTCTTTTTGTTTGTCTATTTGTGTGTTTTTGTTTTTAATATTTTTGTGATATGAATTACAATTACAATTGTTTTAATGCATATGGTGATCCTACTCCGACCTCTTTTGACTCGGATATTACCAACCCGGCATTTCATAACTTTAACCAACTAAGTATACCGAGTTGGTCATATCTAAATTAATATATACTCCAACCTCACTATTATGAACAAGATATGTGATGATCATCATCACTCTTCACTGAGTCAGTGAGGATACAATTCCCCCAAGTCATACTATCAACAACTTGACCAACATTCATGTGCTCAATATCAAGATCAACCTTTAGAAGAAAAATCTTCTTTAGAAAAGTGTTTCGAAGCCTTTCTTGAATCCAGACGACAATTTTAAATCTTGACGGACTCAATACTTGTAAAAAATTCTCAAGTCCAAGATCCTTACTCTATTTTTCTAGTCCCACCACAATAAGAAGAACCTATTAACATAGAAAAGAGTATGGAATACTTGATTCAAAGCCAAATTTCTTTGAACCAATCCATCAATATGTTAGAACCACAATTAAGTCGTTTGGTAAACATAAATGATAAGGAAGATGAAACTTCCCCACCCAATCTTTGACCATTTTAGATTTTCCTAACCATATTGATAGGGACCAAGAATCATTGTGTCTCGAAAACTTTAACCAAGATTCAATTTCATCACACCACCTTGAACTTGACCAATACCAAATTGGCAAGTTTTTATTTCAATGAAATTGAATTTGATTGTGAATGTGACACCGATCTCCAATTTTGTAATTCAGTTTCACTTTCGAATCTATGTTGACTACAGTATCCTTATCCAATTTGGACCCAATTTTCAAGCTAACACTGATTCTCGTACCTATAGATTTTGAACATGAACTACCTATTTTAGATAGTCATACTTCATTGATGGGAAATGATGTGAATTTTAATTCTTTGATTTGGACCAAACTCTTGAACCTAATCCGACTCTTGAACCCAAACTTGATTTAAGTCAATTCTATGAGTCAGCATTGGTTCCTGTTTCTTTCATTCTCAAGCCTAAATCAACCACAATACTGAATCACATTCCATTGTTGGACCAAGGTATAGACAGCTATAACTCAGTGATGATATTTGAAAATTGGTTATATAACCAGGATAAATTTCATGTTAGGATCTTGCAGGGTCCTATTTATATTGGGGAGTATAACAATGTAAATAAAAAAGAGGTCATCAAAGGTGGATTCCTTGATAATCCAAATTATTTAGTTTGGGTAGCAACACTTGGCCCAATCTGACCACCACCGAAACCACCATCTTGAGGTAATATTCTTCCTTCCATTTTCTCTTTTTCATGCATATATGCATTCATTCATACATTGAAGACAATGCATGATCGGTGTGGGGGAGGTTCTAACATAGGTCTTCTTCTTTTTGTTTTAAATAAAAATAAATCTTTTCTTCTCTTTAAAAACTTTTTGAAAAGAGAAACAATATTTTGACCTATTTTTTGTAAGAAATTAAGTTAATTTTAAGGAATAAGAGAATCATAATTAAGATTTCTTATACTTGGTCAAATAAGATAATTTGTTTGAATTCTAGGGTTAGGAAGAAAAATTGAAAAAGTAATTTAGTCTTGATTTTTTCCTTGAAGAAATATGCATACTTTATACACTTACACACTTAAGGTTCAAAAATGAAGATTCTTATGCCTTTCACAAAATACACACACGCACACATATATATAAAATTCTCTGATTAACCTGGGTACTTGTGCCTCATAAAGCATAAATATTCATGCCTAAAATGATCCATATTGTAAATAAAAATCTTTAGTTTGTGGACTTATTTGCTCGAGTCTTTAAGTCCTAGGGGTGTTTTCTTGCCCGGTGCCCTAAAACCGTTCGATTTGAGAGTCAGCGACTAAGGTTCATTATATGGACGAATTAGAAAGCTTATTAAAACTAAGAGATATTACCGCTAAAATAATATGTATAATAAGGTATAAGAATTGAAGTTGAAGAATTCTTAGTCAAATATTCATGGTCATGAAAGTGCATATGACTTAGGGTAAAATAATAGATTAGATGAGAAATACATTTTGACTCCTAACTTTGATTGATAGCAAGTTTTTGAATAGAGATTAAGTTTAGAAATAAATAGTGTGGTATTCTTATAACTTATAGATTGCATAATCCTTCCAAAAATACTTGAAATATTTCTTTTCTTTTCAAAATGCGTTTTCAAAAATACTAACACTTTGTTTCTCTTTCTTTATAGATTTTGTGGGCGTAATCCACTGAAAATCTTCACGAGACAAACTCGTCCTCTACGGTAACCTAAAGGTTTAATGGCTTATTTTACACGCTAAGTGCAACCATAATTCCTATGAAAGTGAGTTAGATTAGTTTCTCTATTTTTACTTGTTTTGCTCGAGGATAAGCAAAAGATAGGTGTGGAGGTGTGATTGTACACATTTATTGCATATCAATTATTATATTCTTACATCTATCCTGTAATAAATCCTGCTAATTTCTTGTCTTAATATTTTATTTTGCAGATTTGTTTTAATGAAGGGAGAAAAGATAAGACCAAATAAAATCTAGTTAAATTCTGATTTAATTGGATCTATCTGGTTAACTAAAAATAATACCAAATAAAGATCAGTTAAATCAGATTTATATAGATCTGTTTGGTTTCTTGAAGATAAAAGAGGATATTGCGAAATTCAGAGGCAAATTTTACCAGAAAATATGGGATAACAGAGAGAGGATATTCCCAAATCTATTCCAACTAAACGGATTTATTTGGATTATTATTCTTACTTCAGAAATCAATAAAGATAATCTCAAATCTAGAAGTGTAGAGATGAATTTATCAGTATATAAAGAGACAACATGGGTAAGGATATTGACTGTTGGGCCAATGATTTAAGCTTATATCTTCACCACCCTTCGACACTCCTTTTATCCTATAAATACTGCAATTTCTGAAGACATACCAATCTGCAGAGAGAAATTCTAAGCTTGTTTCTGCTTTAGTTTAGTTTAATTTTTCTTTCTTTTTATAATGTAATTTTCAGTTTATTTACCGCTTAAGTTAGAGAGAGTTACATGAGAGAAAGAGAGGAAGAGTTATATGTAGAGTGACACTGGATGTAATTCTTCTTCAAGAGAGAGTTGTATTGAAGTGATAACCAAAATAATTTTCATCCTTCTCTTCATTGTACTCAATCTAGCCGAGCAATACTTTCATGTTCTTCTTTTCTACTGCTTCGCTTTATTTCAAGGTAAACTTCTACACAAAGGTAAATATTGTGTCTTTAATTCTTTTCATCTTTTCATTTCTTTTTCATTAACTTCGTCTTTTGTTTTCTTTTTATCAACAAAATCATATTCTTCTTTCCCTTAGATTTCCTTTTAACTTAACTTAGCTTTAACTTGTTTTATTTTCTTTCAAAACTGAGAAAAGAAAGATTAACTTGTTTTTGTTAATTAAAAGAAGAAACTTACACAAACGCTTCCATCGCAGTCTCTCCTTGTGGATCACGACCTGTTAGTCCTAGGCTACATAGTAGCATTGAGGGCCTAGAACTATTCCTAAATTCTGTATTTTTCTGTGCACAGGTGAGCTCGATCAAACACCGTGGCTTGCTTTACTATCCGCTCGGTATCCTATGGATTCTTCATAATGCTTTTCATAAGGTGTTCAGTTAGCATGACGATTTGAAAAAATTAGAAGTAGTGCTTCTCTTTCTCGAGACGACAAAGAGGGTTAGAACCATCTTCTCCATCCGTTGGTATCTAATCTTGGTGCTGAGCAGAGACTTGCTGACGTAGTAGACAAGCTTCTGAATACCTCCGTCTTCTCGAATCAAGGCTTCGCTTACAGCTGACTCCGATATATCAAGATAAAGGAATAGTGTCTCCCCAGTGACAGGCTTGGATAAGATAGGAGGAGAGGCCAGATACTTTTTCAGACCTTGAAATGTAGCTTCACATTCTCCATTCCAGTGACAATCTACTTTATTCTTCTTTATGGTTTGGAATAATGACTTACATTTATCTGTGAATCAGCTTGGAACTGGTTCAAAGCTGCGAGGTGCCCATTCAGCATTTGAACTTTCTTGATACATGTCGCAGACTTCATGCTCAGGATGGCAGATATTTAGTTAGGGTTGGCTTTGATACCCCACTGAGTAACCAGATATCCCAAGAACTTTTCGGAGGCCACTCTGAAGGTGCATTTCTCAAGGTTGAGGTAGACCTTATACTTTTAGAGACGGTCGAACGCCTCGCTCAAGTGTTGTAGGTGGTTGACACACCAGAGGCTCATCACAAGCATATTATTCGACGTATCCTCTATAATATGCCCGATCTGTTCCTCGCAGACCTTATTGATCATCCGCTGAAAAGTTGCTTTGGCTTTTTTCAATCCAGAGGGTATCACCTAGTAAAAGTAGACCCTACGATCGGTGATGAACACCATCTTGCCTTAGTCCTCATGATGCATCTTGATTTGGTTGTACTCAGAGTAGGCATCCATGAAGCTTAGTAGCTCATGACTCATCGTAGCATCCACCAGTTGATCAATTCACGGTGAAGGGAAGCTGTCTTTGGGACATGCTTGATTAAGGTTGGTGAAGTCAATGCAGATTCTCTATTTTTCGCTCTTCTTCTTTACCAGGACTAGGTTGGCAAGCAAGTCAGGATAGTGTGCCTGTCGGTTCTTAGCAGCCGGTTAACTTCTTCGTGGAGAGCTTGGCATTGCTCCCCATTCATCTTCCTCGGCTTTTTCTTAACTGGATTGACCTCTAGTTCAATGGATAGCCGGTGAGAGATAATGGATGGATCGACTCCTGGCATATCTGTGGGGGTCTAGTAAACACATCTAGCTTATCAGATAAGAAATCTTTAAATCATACATTTTCATCTGCCAAAAGATTTGCCCTGATCTGGAGGCCTCGCTTTGGATGCGATGAGTCCACATAGATCAGCTCTATATCTTCCTCCGATCGACTGTCGGGAGCCTCTAATTCATTGAAGGAGTCAGTCTCTTAGCTTCTGCCACTATGTAATTACTATTAGGCGGCGGTCTGCTTCTGTTTTTTCCTTTGCGGGTGGTGTTGGTCGGGGCCTCCTTTGTGTTCCTTGCCACCCACCCAGATTTCTTTCGAGCTATGGCGACAATGCTTTTGGGCCATGACTTGGTGTCACGCCCCGCATCTAAAATATACTATTACGGAGATGCGATGAGAGTCGATGTCACATATACGCGAGGAGAATACCCCACATCTATATATGCTAAGCCTTAGTACATGGAATAAACATAATATACACCAAATTTTTAGCTTAAATAAGTTACAAAAATACCTGAAAAGGGTCAGTAATCATGATAGATATGGAAACAGAAATAAATAAAGAAGTAGAGACAAAATAATAAAGATACGTATGAATAATAAAGATGACGGTTCTCTTATTAATATCCCGAGAAATATCAAGTACTACAAAATCCCTGAGCTCCAACCTGAGGAAGCAACCTCAAGGTCATCAGAAAGTGACTTAATGAGTTTTAAAATAAAGAAAGCAATAATAGTATACTATAAGAGTATAACAATCCCGATAATATATAATATGTATATAAATAACAGTGATACAATATATTTATATTTACAATCGATATATATTACAATAATTGTACTTGTACTAAGCATTATTAATACCTAACATGCATGTTATACCTCTATAATATTATACAATAAATGATTAAAATAATAATAATATCAATTAGATAGGATTTTATATATATCAAGAATCTATTATTTCATATTTATTGTTTAAATAATAGTAACAGTAATATGACAGTATCAGTGTTTATTATGAATACTTAAACAAAAAATAAACAATAATAATTGTATTAATATGTTCGTCTGTGTACAAGAATAGCGTGTTTACATAAAATACATGAAGTGCAGAGTACAAATGTATAATAGCATGATAATAAACTAGATAATCATGATGTTTAATGCAATATACACAGACAATATATCAAGTAAAATGTCATGCAAGTGGTGAGCAATAAATTATAACTATACAATCATAACAATCGGTATTACTTGATATTTTAGTCAATCTCTTCCAATGTCCCATACCACTAGTAGTTCATACTGAAGCATGTACTACATCTGAACTCATTCGAACTTGAAAATACTAATACCATTATCTGAATGAGAGAGTGACCAAATAACAAGCGTTCCTAATGTCACCATTATTTACATTATTTTTTTATGTCAATTGAAAACTCAAAGGTCGAAAAGCTCTATTCGGGTGAGTGTATCACATGCATATCCGAGATCATGGCCTTAAGCAATCCCCTGACTACTGAGACCAGCTCCAGCCTGCTAAGGTGAAACATGAAACAAGAAACAAGAAGGTCAATGAACTATAATAAGTAGTAGCCAGCACTACCACGCCCCATACTGTGGGACTAATATGGATTCATGGATATCTACCAGATAAGACCTAGTTGACCGTCAAGTCTCCCCCATCTCCATGATATATTTATTATTTTTAAACAACACAGTAATAACAGTGCTAAAACATGTAACAGGATAACTAGAGGCATGAGATTCATAAGTCGGGCACAGATCCAATAACCAAAAACTAATAACCATAACTTAAGTTGGATGTGGGTTAGAGTGCCTTCGGGTTGCGAGTTATTAGGTTTGGTCCCAATATGAAAAGAGAAAGAGAAAGAGAAAGAGAAGAGAGGAGCAAGGGAGGCGACGGTGGCCGTTGGCGCATGACGGCCTGGGTACAGCCATGCCGATGGCGGCAGTCTCAGTCGCCGACAGTGGCGGGGAGAGAAGAGAGAGGGGGACGGTAAGAAGGAGAAGAGAGAGAGGAGGAGAAGAAAAAGAAGAAAAAGTGGGGTGCTGGGAGGTGGCCACGATGGTGGGTGGCTGGACGGCGATCGATGACGACCTGGCTGGGTGGCGCGCAGGTGGGGGAAGGAGGAGGAGTAGAGGGGAGAGAGGTGAAGAGAGAGAAAGAAAGGAAGAGAAAGAAAGAGAGAGAAAGGAAGAGAAAGAAGAGAATGAGATGGAGATGAGAGAGAAAGCTTAGAGGAAAGGAGGCCAACTGTGTGGCCTTCCAGACGACAGTTGGCCGGACGGCAGCCTATCGACAGTGGCTCGACGGTAGTGAAGGAGAGAGAGAGAGAGAGAGTGGATGAAGGAGAGAATGTAAGAGAGAGGGTGAGAGAGATAGAGAGTTTCAGAAAGAGAGTTAAGGAGAGAGGGGAGATCGAGAGTTTATAGGAGAGAGGAGAGAGAGAAGGAAGTGGGGGAGAGGTGGTGGGAAGAGGGGAGAAGAGTGGAGAAGAATGGGTATAGAGAAAAAGAAAATGAAAAAAATATATTATTATTTATGTTTAATTATATTTTGATTAATTCAAAAAAATCCTAAAAAATTCTCAAAATAGAGAATATTACCCTGAACAATGCTGTAAAATCAGATCCATGAAATTCATTTCCATTTATTAATTAAAAATCTTAGAGTTAATCAGCGGTACCGGTCGACATTGAGTTCGGAAGAATTTCCAAAATAATCCAAAAATTTTCAAAAAATGATCCTTGGTCTCCCTCTATGTCTATGGTTCCTGTTGGAGTGAGATACCGCAGGAGCTGGTGATAGATTGATGGAACTGCCTTCATCATGTAGAGCCAAGGTCGACCAAGGATCATTTTGTGTGGGGACTTAACGACTATTATGAATAACTCTGTGATGACATTGTATGGATTGGCGTGGACTGGGAGCAAGATCGTGTCAGGAGATCGAGTCTTCATACCAGCTGGATTGAGTTTGAGGGCTGATCATGGTCCGGGCCACCACTGGGGTGTTCTCCATTATGTCCATAGCACCTTTATATAGGATGTTGACGCTACTCTTGTTGGCCCAAAGGCCCATCGTTTTAGTTTTAATGATGATTAACTCATGTAGTTACAGTACTAATGATCTTGTGTTTATTTAGTCTCAGATATTTGATCAAGATCTTAGTAGGTGTTTAACTTCAACAAAGGATTCGAAGTCAAGTTTTGGAGTTAGCACGTGTTAATTCAAGAGCTCACGCATCAAGATCGCATAAAGTACTCAAGAGGAGTCTAGCTCATGAATCAAAGTTTTGAATCAAGTCAAGAAAGAGAAGAGGATTTTCAAGAAGACTTGTATCTGGTTTTGCAAGTGTCAAGATTTTTTTAGATAAAATATAAATGATAAATTAGTTGGTGGATTGCTCAAGTTCATATACACTCACACAAAATTTATATGTGTTTTATAACATAGTTTTGAGTTTAGAAAAAATATCATTTTGGATCTATCAAAACTTATTTTAGAGCTTATTGTCAAAAATATAGATATTTCATCTTAAATGTGTAGTGGATCATATCCATACACACTAAGATTTAAAAGTTTTTAAAATATCTTGTTTTTTTTGTATTTGGAGCAGTTTTGGAAAAATCGTTTTTTATTTGGAGATTGTTTTTGAAAAATATAGGTTTTTGTTTAAGGCAAAACTTCTATATTACAAAAATGGTTCAAAAAGTTTGTAATATGTGTTAATTTTTCATCACACATATTTGTACTTCAAAGTATTTCAAAGAACTCATTTTTGTAAATTTTTAATGATTTTATGGGATTTTATTGAAGGTAAAAAGACCAACTTTTAATCCCTAAAAATATATGACCTGGCCTTCTACCGGTACGTCGACCGAGTAAGAAGTTGATCGACCGGGCGGTCGACCAATGTGCACAAAACGTGCACGGCCAAATGGCGTGAGGGCCGGTCGACCGACCAGAGAGCTCTGCTCTCTGGATCTGGCCTCAGTCGACCGAGCGGTTGACCGATAGGTCAAAGCCGTGAATCGGTGAATCGGGCGGTTGACCGGCAGGCTGCAACAGTCAGAAATCTGACCGTTGGCTGGTCGACCGGCCGGTCGACCGACAGCAGCGTCAGCTGCTGATTTAGCCTACAATAACTAGTTTTTGGGAGCCTATAAAATGGGTTCCCTTGCGCTATTTTCAACAAGATTTCAAGGGGGTTTTCAAGTTAGTTTTTTCTGCCTCTCTAAGTGTTTATCTCCACTTGTTTTAGAGCCAATTTTCATATTAAAAGGAGAGGTTTCAAGAGAGTTTTTCAAAAGTGATTTCTTGAGTTTTTCACTACAAAATCTATCCAAGTTTTTCTCACACAACTTGAGTTTTTTATTGCTATACCAATCCTATAAGGATCTTTGTTGTAAGAGTATTTTAGGTGATCAAAGTGTTGAGATCATCAAAGTATTCAATCTTGTATTTGAAGAGGCGAACTTGCGGGTTTGTGTTGGTTCGAGTTCTTGTGGGAGCTCGGTATAGAGGTGCGGCCTCGGCAAGCTAGTGTGCTTGCGTGTGTTGTTCTTGCAGGAACAAAAGAGAGACTAGTGAGTCCAAAGAGTTCTAGTGTGAACTCGTTATAGGTGTTGCGGCACCGAGTGATCCGATGGGATCGTTTTTAGTGGAAATCCTTCATAGTGTTGAAGGTAGGGACGTAGAGCAAGGGTACTCGAATCTCGAAACATATCTTGGTATTTGTGATTGATCCACTATCTCTAAACTCTCTCTCTTTTATATCTTGTATTGATTCATATTGTTCATATCATATATGCTTGGTATTGTTTGTGTGCCTCACTAGTGTTGAACCAAGAGAGCTTCATATAGCACCTCAACTCTTATTTAGAGGAATTTAGAGGAGATAGTCCAGAGCCCGTCACCGGGAATTCAGCTACACTCATTGGTTACACTAAGTGTGTTGCATTTCTTTTTTAATTCCGCATCATTTGTCATTAGATTAGCTAGTCACTTATTCACCCCCCTCTAGGTGACCTACAACTCCCACTATCGACTAGATTCTGGACATTCGGTAGTTCTGATGTGCATGATGACGATCAGGGCGTCATTGTGCGGGAAATGAAACGCACAGGCATCCGCTTCCGAGAATATGATTGGTTTGTTCGGGGTCAAAAGGTGACCAGTCAGGATCGTCAGATAGTTGGCTCTACGGGCCTCGTTAATATAGATGAACCTCTCTCTTGAGGTGGTGCCCTCCAGTGGGCAGACTCTGAAAATGGCATCAACTTTCTGGTAGTTGACGAGAGTGCGATTCGTCGGACTCTTCCATTGCTAAGCTTTGGGAGCCTCCTTCTGCACCTTGACCTCCAGGGTTCTCCGAGATTTAGGATGAACTCCTTGAGGTACCCCGGTTGACGAATTCTTGGAGCTGCTTTCGGAGATGTCGACGTCAACAGTACGGTGACCCATCCCGTCATGAAAGACGCAGTAGTTTTCTGCTCTGGGAGCCTTTAAGGTAGGCGAAAGCGGTCTCAGACGTCTCAGCTAGGATTGATCTTAGATCGCACTGAAGACCAATTGATGGAAGTCTTGAACAGAGTGAAGTCGGTGTCAACTATGTAGACCTCAATGAAGTTTCGGGAAGAATTCGGCTGAGATCGTTTCTTGAAGTCGTTCTGCCCCTGATTCTGAGCCTTATTTGGAGGAGCAGACTGCGCATTTATCTTCTCTCCCTCGCTTTCTTGCTTAGAAGGTCGGGTCGTCGAGCCTCGCAATGCTTCTTTCAGTTGGACGTACTTCTGGGCTCGAGATAGTATATCCTTCATGTTGGTGATGTCGTGTTTCACCAAATGCTTGTAGAAGGAATGGTCAGGCTGCAATTCGACAATGAATGCGGCCGCAGCAACTTCGTCGCTACAGTCATAAACCATGGCCATCTGGTTTTGAAAATAACTAATGTAGCGTTTGAGGGTCTTTTCTGGCTTCATATTGATGGTGAGGAGATAGTTGTTGTTCTTCTTAAACTCATGTCGCGAGACATACTGGTTAAAGAAGGCATCGCTAAGCTCTTTGAAACTTCAGAGAGATCATGATGAGAGGGAGTAGAACCAGTCCAATGTCATGCCCTTGAGACTAGAGGAAAACACCCGATACATGAAGTGGTCATTGTGGAAATGGACCGCTATCTTTACCTGATAGGTTCGGATGTGCTGGATGGGGTTGACCACTCCAGTGTGGCATTCAAAGTTCGGTATTATGAACTTTTTCGGGAACTTGTAGGACTTGATTTCCTCTAAAAAGGAGAATTAGAGATCCATAGAATGGTTTACCTTGGCCGCCACGGGGTTGCGGCTGTCCTTATGGATTAGCTTTTGGACCATCTCCACGAGATCCTCGATGCGAGGATTCTTCTTAGGCCCGGAAGGCTCGCTTTTGTCGGAGCGCTCGTCACGCTGCGAAGATGCAAATCTAGGACACATCTGGCTGCCCCCCCTGTGGGCGGTGTCCGTTGGAGGTAAAGGATGAGATTCCTCCACGTCGAAGCCCCTCAAATAGTCCTTTCTGAGGATCTCAATCTTGGTGAGGAGCTGGTTTTGGACACAAGTGGCGGTGTCTCTCTTCAGACCGGCCCTTATTCATTCGCGAGCCGCCTCCGCCTCTTGTTCATCGAGTCGCTTTTGTAAGCAGTCCAATGTAGAAGTTGCCCCTTAGCGAACAACCAGGATTCATGCTCGTTAGCTACTTGCTTGGGAGTAGTAATTAGGGATGAGGGCTCCTCATTGATTTGTTGGAGAACCACATTTGAATTTGAGGGGTGGAGAGTAATGGGATCTGCGCCCCCATTGATGATCATCTTGCCTTTGAAAGCAGCGATCGAGGCGGCGGCCTATAAGTTGGTCTTCTTCTAAGAAGCCATTGTTGTTTGCGAGGTTTCTTGAGGAGGGATGTTTTGGGTAGTGTTTGGCGAAGGAGAGGAAACTCTGAGCGTAAAGTCAAGAGCTCTCAATGAAAGTATTAATGTGGTGCGAATTTTTTACCATAAACTGTTGGACGTTCCCGATTGATGCCAAGAACACAAAGAAAAAGAACACCTATCAGGTCAGGAGCACGATGTGATGCAGGACAAAGACCCTTGAGCGTGAGAATAAGTATCCTTATTTGAGAAAAGTAAAGAATACTTGTGAACAGTGTGTTTTGGTACTAATCAGAAGCTCTCTCTTTCTCAATCGAGATCAAAGTGTATTTATACCTATGAGGACCGTAATCGAAGGTGCAGAAATTTTGGACCTTCATAATAGTATGATTTGCATGTTATGCTTTCCTCTACCGCCCAGATCGCCCCACTTGATTACAGAGATTGCAATGCAGAGATATTCAACATTATTCATAACAACTAGCATTGATATTATTGAGGTGTTGTAATGTTTAGAATGTAGGAATGTTCTGACAGCATATCTGAATCTGCGAATCGCGGGGATTGTGTCTTTTGGCTATAACTAGCGCAGGAGAGACAGTCTTCGCCGAGAGTCTTCGTCTCGGTAGGTGGGCCCCCCGACTAACGGGATTGCCTTGCCTGAGTTAAGCATCTGTGGCGGATGATCTCGGATCCCTGTGGTCTCAGAATGGACCTGATGCTTGTGGATCCTTGCAAGTAGCTCGAGATGATAGTGGGCTCAGGGCAGGACTCGAGGCTTCCTCCTTCGGCCCGAGCTGGGCCTACTGACATGTCAAGCTTATTGGTAGCTTTTGTGATAATTCTAATGCAGCGGGACACGTATCTTGATTTTGATGAGCGCCATAAATTGACCACTGCAAACAATCAAATGCCACCTAGCCCCCTTCATGCTGCAGAGACAAGAGACTCATAGACAAGGCACCATGGCTTCTCTTGTATTTTACCAAAATGATCCTCATAAAGTTTTTGAGGTGGTGCAGGTCTACTCTTGCGGTCTTCTCCGAGGAGGGATTCCATGTGCTCCTAGCAAAGTAGGCGGGTGTCTCAGAATGATGCCCTCTTCAGCAAGTTTTGCTTCCTAGTTTTTTTGCCATAATTAAAACCATATTTAGCATGAGAAACAGTATGAGAAGACTGTTATTTTAATGGGAAAATTGAAAAAATTAAACCTAACGCAAGGGTAAATTCGTAAATTAAGATAAAAATAATAACAATATGTAAGATGATAAAGTCCCTTTCCCCCAATCACCCACAAGGAACCAAGCAACAACTGCTGCGGCATCACTAAGAATAGTAGCCAGCGCCCCCGCACCCCCCCGCGCGCCTTTTTTCAGGAAACACCGTCGCTTTCCTCTCTCTCCCCCCCCCCCCCCTTCTTCAAATGGAGAAGAAACAAAAGGAAGGGGTAGGGGAAAAAAGTTATATATCTACCCCAAAGCTACGAGAAGACCATGTCACCTCTCTCTCTCTCTTGATCGACTGAGTCCTAATGGCCCAAGTGGACCAAATTTATGCGAGGGGAGAGAGAGGGAGAGGAAGAGGGAGAGGGGGATAGGTGTCTTCAAGTGTGGTGGATCTTCCAACCAAACCATTAAACCAAACACCTCAACCTCTCCCATCCTCCTCTATCTCCAAAGAAAAATCAAAAAGTAGGGAAGGGGGGCTGCCAGTGCTTGTAGCCTCAGAAACATGCCAGAAATGCCCCCCTTCTCTCAATTCCCCTCTGCAACCGCAGAAATCTACATCACCTCCATCATCAAAACCAAAACCAAAGGAAATAACTCTCTTCTCCTGCTGCTGATTCCCCAAAATTTATATGGGCCTAAATAGGAGAGTTTTTGTCTTGGTCAGACTCAAGACCTTCTACAAAGAGAGAGAAAAACTGGGGAAAGAACCTTCCCTTTCTCCTCTCCCTTTCTCTCTCTACCCACCTTTATTTCTCCGTTATCTCCTCTCTCTCTTTCTCTCTGTCTATATCTATATGACCTCTCATCTATTTCCCATCTGGGTCTTGTCCCTTTTCTCATCTAGAGAGCTCTTCTTCTTCTTCTTCTCTTTGCTTGGTCTTTGTTGAAGATGATGAAGAAGGGGAGAAGGGTTGTGATGATGGAGTCATCTCCATCTTCTTCTTCTTTGCCACCACTTGGAAGAGGAGGAGAAGATGCTAGGGGGCGCTTCAAGCATCAGATTCTCTTGCAGGATTACGAGGAGTTGCTGAGGGTGAGATCTTCATTTTTTTTCCCTTTATTTTCTCTTATATTTGATTCAGATCTTGTTTGGTTGATATGACCTGTTGTTATCTTAGGGGAGGGAATTATTTTGCTTGATGGGTTATCTTTTGTTCCTTGATTAAGGATCTAGAAGTTGGGTTTCAGCAATATGTTGATTTTGTTGATCTATGATTTGTTTTTGTTTTATGTGAGGGCTTCATACCGATCAGTTTACGGATATGGGGAATATTTTGCATGATGATTTCCTGATTTGTTGGATTGAAGAATTCTTTTTCTTTATTGGGGATTTTTTTAATTCCTTGATTGGGGTGTTCTTAATGTCCTTCGACTAGGATCTGGATTTTCCTTCTTGTTATTTTTTTAAAACTAAAGTCCTTGATTTTGTGATTCTGGGGTTTAGAAGGATAGGTTTTTTGGGGGTTTTTGAATTTTTTTGATTTTCTGATTCTGGGGTCTATTTGCACTTCTCTTATTTCTTTATTCTTTGTGATTTTGTATCTAATTTCTTTGTTAAACCAAAGATTAGGCTTTTAAGTTAAAAGATGTAATTTTCATGATATCTTTTTATTTAATTAAGTTTTTTTTTGTTTATATTTGTTTCATCTTTCTCGATTGCTAATTACTCTTTATTTGGAGCATCTCACCACTCCATCTTAATTATTTTTAATCTCTCATTGAAAAGGTGTTTCCCTTTAGAATTTTCATTCTGCATCTTTGTTTTAAAAGTTTATTGGTCTCTTTGTTGTTTCTTTAGATCTATCTTCATAAATTGTTCTAGGCTAAAGGAAACTAATTCTTATTCATAGGAAACTGAGGCAAAGAAGAGGAAATTGCAGAAAACAATTGAGAAGAAGCTCAAGCTAACGGCTGAAGTCAAGTACTTGCTCCTCTCCTCTTCTACTATAACAATATTTCCAAATAAAAGTTTGATCTTTTGAAGAGTTTGGTTAACATTATCACCGAATTTTATGTTTTAGATTCTTACGGAGAAAATACAAGTC
The DNA here is from genome assembly GCA_038442645.1 of Agave tequilana. Classification (NCBI taxonomy): domain Eukaryota; kingdom Viridiplantae; phylum Streptophyta; class Magnoliopsida; order Asparagales; family Asparagaceae; genus Agave; species Agave tequilana. The sequence goes on along the minus strand of JAVJIF010006980.1, from coordinate 220,249 downwards.
TTTCTCAATGAAGCCATCTCAAGAAACCCCATGCCGCTTAAAGAAGTTACCTCGCAAAAAGTCATCACCATCTGTTCGATTTGCTCAACCTCAGAATTTCATAAACAGTAGTGATCTCCCCTTGCAAGGTAGGAATCAAAGAGCAAAGGAAGCTGATGCTCCAAGCGCTTCTGCATTATTCGACTTGAACAAGGTTTCCCCACCGGTAACTTGTAGATAGATTCTTAGCAAGCTCTCAAAGAAATTATGCAACGACTATTTGCTGAATTAGGTTGCCTCTTAAATTGCAGAATGCTGAAGAGATGGAGGGGATCCATGCAGATTGGGAGCCTCTGAAGGTGGACAAATTTCATAGATGTTCGGTGGATGGAGAGGCGGTCGTGCATGATCTTAATCCATCGATCTTTAAAGACGTAGGTAATGGTTCTAACCATGTCAATAAGAGGAAGATTTCGTGGCAAGATCAGGTAGCTTTGAGGGTTTGAAATCATTTCCTTCAGCTGTCAATGAGAAACAGGGATCTCGATTTGTTGATCCCTTCTTAGACTTGTTGTCGTCAAGTAACTAGCTTGTTTTGTCAAGCATACATCTTTTGTAGAGGAAGAACTTGAAAGGATACTCTGAATTACTGTGTAAATATTTGAAGAAGTAATGATCTCTAGTAAGCATTTCTTATAATCATACATCTTGTATCTGGTATGATGTTTACTTGGAGTAATGAGTATGGTGCTGAGAATATTGCTTCTTTTTTTTTTGAGATGGAGACGAGAATTCTTCTACAGGTCATATTTTTTCCCATTCTGTTTTCTCAATATCCATTATATTTCAAAAGGAAGAAAAGTGTACTCATTTCATTTTATTGATCATCTGTAGATCACAAAACATTTCATGGTCATACTTTGTTGGGTTTGATTTCCTCTCGAGCTACTGCTTAAAAATACTTGTTTCGGTGTTGCTGACTCATGAATTTAGTTCTGATTACTATCTAGTCTGTTTGAAGTAAGCTCAAACAGGCAAAGGGTTTGAAATTTGAAGCTCAGCCAGCCGAAAGCTCGGATTGGTACCAAACCTCGAGCAACGGAGATGCTTGGTCGAGATTTTGAAGCATTTAGACTTACAAGGGATGACAATGTCAATTACGTAACTCTGTAACTGTCTTTCTACTGATCTTTGCAGCTTCATTTCCTCAGTTTTCTTTGTAATAACTCAAAATCATTTTGCTTCCTTCATCTATGCTAGAAATTGCCGAAGGCTGCTTGTAATAAGAACCCATCATCCTTCCACTATTCGGTTTCTAAAACAATGGTTTTAAGAGATTTTCATATTTTCTTATCTATCCAGACACTCACATAAAAAATATTATGAATTACTTTTTCTAAAATCTACATAAAATCACATACTTTTGTGATTTTGTTAGACATTCAGACGCTGCCCAGTGAATTCACATTATAGCATTAAAGAGCGATTCCTAAAAGCTTCATCTCCCTTGGTTTTGGGCACATCAAAGAATTTCAGAATTCTTTTTTTCTAAATTAAAAAAAAATAATTTCCCAAAAAATATTCCTTTTTTTCTTACCCTTTTAGGAAAATGGTGAGGCATAAACATCGAACGGTTTCATGAAACAAAATCCAAAGGAATACTCTCAAAAATGTTACACAAGTCTAACTCAACAAAAGAAAAGGAAGATTAAAGATTCAAAAAAGGAGGGAAAGGTAAATTTGATACTAGATAGAGGCCACATCATGTAGCCTTCACATCCCAAATTGGACCTTTCAAGAATTTGATGGTTGTGAAAACTACAATGAGAATTACAGCAACTATATTTTTGAACTTTAAAGACTCCACTGTTTATTAAAATTCACCAAACTCAAATATCTGTTAAGATTTTGCCTTATTTTCAAGAGGAGATGATAGTCTAAGAAGATCCAATCAAGTTAGAAGATGATGACTTGAAGTAAGAAGAAGCAAACTCAGATGGTATTGATTAGTCGACTAGTAAGGATATTAGTCAACTAACACACAAACCTAGGGCAAATATAAAAGTAGGATACAGAGAGGAAGCAGTTTACAATGGTCGACTTATAAACCTATTAGTCGACTAATTGGAGGGACTAGTCGACTAGCCTTCAAGACTAGTCCACTATATATGACGTTTTTTGAAGCAGAATCAATTTCTTTCTTCAGAAGTCAGTTTTCTTTCTGGTGGAGTACGAATAGGACTCAGTTTCTATTCAATGAAGGTTTGTTTTTAAATATTAAAGGGTCTAAAACTCTTCTAGATTAAGGACATCGACTCCTAATAGAATTGATCAAGATTCTTCAAGCATCCAATGACCAAAATCATCTCATAGTTCAAATAAGAGTTGTTTTTTAAATTCCTATAAATAAAGATTGTAACCCAGTATTGATCTCAAGCTGATCTAAATCTAATCTCAAGGAGGAAAAAGTAAAAAAATCAAGGAGATCAGAAGAAAGCCAAGAAAGAGAGGAGCAAGGTGAACATGCATAGAGATAAGATAATACTCTTGTAATGTAATCTAGATATAAATTAAGGAGGAAAGTGAATACTCTTGTTACATCAAGAGAAAAATTAGATTTCTTTGTATCAAGTTATTAATAAAACTTTCTCAAGTTCTCTCCCCGTGGACGTAAGTCACGTTTGAGCCGAACCACGTTAAATCTCCGTGTTTTTTTTTATTACTCTTTTATCTAGGTATTGCTAGTTTGCTTTACAACATTTTTTTTCTTTTACAAGTATTATCAGATTGCCAAGTTTCACGAACGTCGATCATGAGAATAACAATTGGTATTAGAGCGTCGATTTGTTATAGCAATTAGTATCAGAGCTAAAGGTTGATAATGGGCGATATGTCAAAGATAAGAAATTTTACGACAAAGTTTGAGGTCGAGAAATTCAATGGTAAAGAAAACTTTGGCTTATGATAAAAGAGGGTGAAGGTGTTGCTAGTGCAACAGAATCTTCACAAGACCTTGAAGAGAAAGTCATTAAAACCTGCAGGTACATCAGATGAGAATTAACAGGAGATGGATCTAAAGGCTGCAAGCACGATCCAACTATGTCTCACGGACAAGGTGATGTATAACGTGATGAATGAAGAAACGACTACATGATTGTGGTCAAGGTTAGAAATATTGTATATGACGAAAAGTCTCTCCAACAAGTTGTATCTCAAAAAATAACTATATGGGCTACGCATGAACGAAATGACAGTGGTGTTGGAGCATCTAAACTTCTTCAATAAGGTCATCAATGAGCTTCTACCTATTGATGTTAAGATTGACAAGGAGGACAAGACATTGATACTTATTTTTCACAGTCATATGATCACATCGTTACCATCATGCTCTAAGATAAGGAAACTCTCAGCTTGGCAGAGGTCGCGTCAACTCTCTTATCTAATGAGAATAGGAAAAGACCAAATCAAGAGGAGCAGACAAGATCGGATTTGGTGGTCATGGGAAGAAAAGAAGAGGAGAAGGAAAGAAAGGTTCAGACTCGTCAGAGTCGTGTTACTTTTTTCACAGAGAAGGTCACTGGAAGAATGACTGTAAGTATCAGCAAAAGTGGTTGAAGAACAAGGAAAGCAGGCGTAGCATTGAGCGGTGTAGAGGACACCGAAGTATTAATGACTTCTTATGTTGAAGACAACACTTCTCAAGGCTAGATATTTGATTCGGGTAGTAGGGTTCATGTATGAACTCCTTGGTTGCAAAAGAGGAAGGAATTAATAAGATGCTGCATGGCTCGGCTTGCGAGGTCATCGGCATTGGTGCAGTCAAGGTTACAGAAAGAGATGGGACGTTGCTGCTCTGGAAGCAATTCGGTATGTCACCGAGGTACGCTACAATCTAATACCATAAGGGTGCTCGATGAAAAAGGATATCGGATCCAAGTGCAACAAAGCATCATCATAGTTAGCCAACGAGAGGGTAATCTGGAAGGAGAGAAGTCTGAAGGGTTATAAGCTAAAGGAAGAAAACTCAGTTCGAGATGAAATTTCAAGGATAAGATTGGAAGGGAGCTCATCGCGAGGTGGAGTGATTGTGCACACACATTGCACATTTTGTATCACTTATGTCACATTTCTTCATTTATTTTTAAATAAAACTCTGTTTTTAATGTATTTTCATGTTCATTGGTATGCAGTATAATTAACGAAGAAAGTGGAGAGATTGATAGATTTATCCAATTAAATTCAAATAATTCAAAAGATCAAGCAAATAAAGGGGGTCAATTTAAATCCAAAGGTTCTAGAAGGTATTTTACTTGAAAACTAGATATATCAGATAAGATAATATCATCTAAATTTAAGGGGGAAATAGATTGTTTGAAAAACCTATCGGTTTCACTGAAGATAAATAAATATCTTATCAATTCTAGAAGACAAACTGAAAATCCAAGAAGATAAATGGATAGAAAGAAGATCAACAGATGAGATGAAGCAATTTAAATTCGGATTCAGACTGGATATATTTTAGTATTGTACTCATAACTTTCGCTGCTGAAACTCAAAGCTGATGGTTCAAGATGATCCAGAAAGAAGACTTAAAGGGTTACAATTATTATTTGATCACTCTTTTCAAGTTTGTCATTTGATAAGTCATATTCAGCAATCAATATGATAACAAGCTGCAGATCAGAATTGAATTTCTATATAAAATTTTGGATAAATCAAATCAAGTTTGGAGATAAAAGGAGGATTCAAATTCAGAAATAGTCAGCTCCCCTATCTTCGTACATTTCCTATCCCTCTGGTTTTCTCCTATAAATACCCTCATACCTCGAAGGCAGAAGGGGAACTACTCCAGGGAGATATTTAGATTAGTTTAGTTTAGGTTTTCTTTTCTTCTTCAATGTAATTTTTATTTTTTCTTTTATTTTATGTTTAGGTTAGAGAGAGTTACAAGATTAAAAGAGAATAAGAGTTATTGTAGAGTGACACTATATAATCTTTTCTTCAAGTAACTTATATTGAAGGTGAAAATCAATGGAGGTTTCCCACTTTTTTTCATCGTACTCAATCTGGCCAAGCACTGCTTTCATGTACTTCTTTCTACAACTTTATTTTATATTACTTCACATATAAACATGGTATTTTAATCTACAACAGAGGTAAATTTTCTTCCTTTATCTCTTTTCTATTTTTCTTTTTTAGTTTAATTTAACAATTTTCAACCAACAATTTCTCCTCTAATTCTTTTTCTTTGAACTTGTTTTTCTTTTCTTTTGAATTAACAAAACAATCATAAATACTCTTTTTTTATCTTCTTTTATTTTTAATTGTTGTACCAACACTTTTCTTTATCTCGTTTTGTTTTTTTTTCTTTTATAAAAAATAACAACAATACCATCATATCTTCTTCTACATCTCCTTAACTATTTTCATTTTCTTTTAAAACTGAGAAGAGAACTCTTAAATCTGTTTTAATTAATTAAAAGAAGAAACTTACTATAAAGTTGAAAGTACACCTAGAGGGGGGTGAATAGGTGTACGGCTAATCTATGAACAATAATGCGAAAATTAAAACTTAATTGCAACACACTTAGTGTAACCAACGAGTGTAGCTGAATTCCCGGTGAAGGGCTCTGGTCTAACTCCTCTTAATTCCTCTGAATAAGAGTTGAGGTGCATATGAAGCTCTCGTGGTTAAACACAAGTGAGGCACACACAAACAACACAAGCATGTATATGATATGACAATATGAATCAATGCACAAAGTAAGAGAGAGAGTTAGAGAAAGTGGATCAATCGCAAACACACGGATATGTTTCGAGGTTCGAGCACGCAGCTCTACGTCCTCGCCTTCACACAGAAGGATTTTCACTAATTCGTCCACACAGGACTTCCCACACGGGGAATCACCACTGAGGATTTGGGGCAATACAATAACTGAGAGTACACAACTCCTCTCTCAACAAAATACAACCTCTCACAGAGGTAATGCATAGCTCTCAACACCTCTACACTTAGAGGGTTAGGCACTTAGCCAAACAATGATTAACCTCACAAATGAGGGATAGGGCTCAAAGCCACTCAAATACAATCACCTCACACTTGAGGGATTCCAACACAATCTCCACCTCTCACTAGAAGGAGCCAAACAACACTTTCACAATCACCTCACACTTGAGGGATACCAACTCAATCACCTCTCACTAGAGGGATATCACAAAGATGGAAGGTTTACAACTTGGTGGTCTATCTCAACCACAAACCAATTATTTTCCCACAAAATAAAGATCCTAATAGATAGGATAGCAAGATAAGCTCAAGTGTGAGAAAACAAAATGTTTTGAACAAAGAAAATCACTTGGGAAAATCTCCAAATAGATATAGAATTTTTAGACCAAAAACCAATTCCCAAAAGACTATTTTCTTTGAATTATCAAACACTTTAAAAACAAATGAAGATTGATCTTTTGAACCCAAAAACTATTTTGAAAAACTTGCTCTTAAAACACTTGAAAAGATCTAAAATTTTGCTCTTGAAAACTTAGTGAGAAACAACTCAAATGGGGGATATTTATACCCCATTTGGAATCTGCCCGTTGGCAGCAGAAAAGGCCCAGATTGGCCTTCCGGTCGACCGACCAACGGTCAAAAAATCGACCGTTGAGCCCTCGGGTCGACCGCCCGGTCGACCGTGCCCAGAACTAGAGAGCAGCGGCTCTCTGCCCGGTCGACCGTCCGGTCGACCGGGCCAACCTGAGAGTGGGCTGACTTCAGTCGGTCGACCGCTCGGTCGACCGGCCAAACAACTGGCCTTTGTGCACGTCTTGTGCACATCGGTCGACCGGTCCGGTCGACCGACCACTGGTCCTGTCGACTGTCCCGGTCGACCGCGAGAGCCTGGCAGGGCAAAATACAGGACTTGATAACTGGTCTTTTTATTATCAAATAAATCCCATAAAATCTCATAAATTCTACAAAAATCAGTTCATGTTATATCTTTGAAATACAAACATGTTTGAGTAAAAATCAAACTATGTTACAAATATTTTGAACCATTTTTGTGACTTACAAATTTTGCTGAAAACCAAAATCCATATTTTCCAAAACTTGGATATTTGAAATGAAAATCTGATTTTTTTCAAAACACATATAAATACAAAAACATGATATTTAAACAACTTTGAAGCATATAGTATATGGATAGAATCCAATATACATGAAAGAGCTATATATCAATGTTTTTGACATTAAATTCAAAATAAGTTTTGTTTAAATACAAAACCCAAATACATGAATAGGTTATCAAAATAAGTTTTCTTAAGAATATGAAGCATACATGTATATAGATCAAATCTAATATACATTAAACCATGTAAACTTGTTTTGATTCAATTATATTCATGAAAACCAAGATTAGTTAAACCAAAAACCGAAAACCAACAAGCATGAAACTTGAAATAAGTGTGTGTATTGTGAACTTGAGCATATCACACTATCTAATGTTAACAATGGATCTAAACTAACTATTCTAAAACAAACCGAGGTCTTCTTTTAGAGTGCCGTCTCAAAGTCGACTCGATCCAAACGTGATCCACCGAGCTTGACTCCAAACGAGTGCTAGATATGAACTTTGACGCTCGAGCTCTTGAATCACCATGTGAAAGCTCCAAAACACCTTTGTTGAAGCTAATCACAAATTAATATCTTGGTTAAATATCTGAAACTAAATATCACAAGATTATTAGTAAACTATAACTACATGAGTTAATCATCATCAAAACTAGAGTGGAAGGCCTCTGGGCCAACAAAAGTTTCCATCGTTGTCCCTTCCTGTATATCACGAACTGTTAGCCCTAAGCTATATTGTAGAATTGTGGACCAAATACCATTCCAAAATTCTGTATTTTTCTTGTGCGGGTCAGAATCGATAATATGGAGCTTCAAGGAAGACTGCAAAAGGACGTGAACCAGGTCAAAGTGTTACGGGATGGAGAAAGGGTGCATCTGGGGCAAGAATTGAGATGGCCCAGCCATGGTGGTAAATCAGCCAAAGGCCCTAGGGAGAGAGGGCAAGAATTAAAGGTTTCACTGCACGGTTACAATTAAGAAAAAAATCAAGATAGTAATCCAAATCTCAAGGTGTTTTACTAAAGGCTTGAAAAGCAGGTCAAGGTGAAGATTGTTAGGATTTTGCTTTCAAGAGGAAATGATAGTCAAAGAAGATCCAATCGAGTTGGAGAAGATGATAGCTTAAAGTAAGAAGAAGTAAACCCAGATGGTGCTGATTAGTTAATTAATAAGGGTATTAGTCGACTAACACACAAGCCTAGTCGACTAATAGTTGACTAGGGCAGATACAGAAGTATGATACATAGAGAAAGCGGTTTACAGTAGTCGACTTATAAACCTATTAGTCGGCTAATTGGAGGGACTAGTCGACTAGCTTTCAGGACTAGTCGATTATACATGGGCATTTTCTAAAAAAAATCAGTTTTCTTTGCAGGTGCCGATTTTTTTTCCTAATGGAGTACGAATATGACTCAGTTTCTATCCAATAAAGGTTTGTTTCTAAATATTAAATGATTTAGAATTCTTCTAGATCAAAGATATCAACTCCTAATAGGATTAATCAAGATTCTTCAAGCATCCAATGATCAAGATCATTTCATAGTCAAATAAGAGTTGTTTTGTAAAATCTTATAAATAAAGTTTGTAACCCAACATTGATCCCAAACTGATCTAAATCTACTCTCTAGGAGAAAAAAGTGGAAAACATCAACAAAATCAGAAGGAAGGCAAAAAAAAAGAGGAGCAAGGTGAAGGTACATAGAGATAAGATAATACTCTTATAATATAAGTCTAGATTAAGGAGAAAGGTGAATACTCTTGTTGCATTAAGAGGAAAGTTAGATCTCTTTGTATCAAGTTTTTAATAAATCTTGTTGACACTATTCTTAATTGGTCTGAACAATGTCTAACTTGTTGACATCTACAAAAGACAAGTGACAGACAAGCCGATGGCCAGTTCTTCACCCATCTCAAAGGGGACGAATCAGCAACTTGGACTCTACTGATCCAATGAAGCAGACAGTAAGCCGGGGTTGTCCTTAAAAGTCATGAGAAGGCCCAAGCAGGTCCAGGGACACTAAGTTAGCTCAATACTTAGTCTCGCACAAGCCAATGAGATAAGTCTCGCATGAGAAATCAAGGTTATTTAGCATCGCAGGAAGCTCCTTCACAGCTTTGCTGTGAGATAACTTACAGCTTCGCCCGGAGATACTCAGTTAGCTCCGCAGAAGGTTAACTTCGCTCGAAGGCCCACGCAATTGCGCGAAAGGCTGACTGGTAGCTTCGCCATAAGTCTTACCCTGCTCCGCTGAAGAGCTTTCTTTTAACTTCGCCAGACGCTTCTCCCAGCTCCGCCATGAGCTCAACGCAACGACTCCGCTGCGGGTCTTTTATGGTCACCTTTGACCGATCAAATCTCCAGATGAGATTAAATCTAATTGAGATTAAATTTGGCAGTTGCTTATCATAATCTTTTGACTCTCCCAATCAGGTGAGAATATCAGAGAAGATCTTTCAGTTATTTGAAAAGAATCAAAGGAGTATCCCTCATTTTGCAGAGCAGATCAAGAGATCAACGCTACTTGCTATTCCTAACTTCGCGAAAGCTGTCTCTAGCCTCACGGCGAGGCTACTTTCCAGGTGTAAAACAGATTGACTCAATCTGTTTTCAGATTTTAAGGGCAATTATACCCCTAGTCCTCCTTATAAATAGCCTACCACAGGCTGGAAAAAGGAGGAGAAGAAAACAGGCCAGGATAGACAGGATATTAGAGACCTACTCTCTTGCTTCCAAGCAAGAATTCAGAGAATTACTTCTCTAATCAGGTGCTAATACCCTAAGATCTTCCTCCCTCTCAAGGAATCTCCGGAACCAGGCGAGAAGGAATTCTTAAGCGGAGGCAACTCGAGAAGTAACAAGAGGGCTCTACCGACCTTCTGTTCTCCGATTCCCCAAACCAGGTGAGAAGGGAATCCCATCAGGTGGCAGTCCGATTGTCTGATCGATCGCATCGTTAAAGGAATAAAGTGATCGCGTGCTGATCGGATTCCTACCGGCACATTTTCTCAGAAATCTCAGAGGAGATCTACCTGTAATCTTCTTACTGCAAAGAATTACTTGTAATTTAGCTCCTCGATACTTTTTTATTAGTTTTCCTGTAACACCCCATCCTCGGTATACGTGCACAGTTACGTATCCTGATTTTTGGTGCATTTTATTATTATTATTTTATTTTATTTTATTTTATTTTCTGCTATTTAAATACTTACTCATATAGCAGTACTGCATGATTTGATCTGTTTGGTATTCAGATTTGACTAATTTTAGTTTCAAATATTATTTTTTAATATTCTAGATTTTTCATGATTTTCTGGAATTTTTCGGAATTAAATTGTAAATCTTCAAAACCGGTGTCGGCCAGTATCACTGGTTGATTCCAGGGATTTTAATTCACAATTGGAATCAAATTTTGGATTCCGCTTTCACATTCCTTCTTAAAATTATATTTTCTTCCTTCAGGCATTTTCTGGGATTTTCAGATTTTATCAAAAATCCAGCCTACCCGGTGTAGACACCGTTCACAGTAGATTCCAGGATTTTTATTTTGAAAATGGAATTGAATTTCTAAAAACCGATTTCACCATAAATCTTTTTATAATATTTATTTTTTTGTGAATTTTTGGAAAGCTTCCTGAGACACTTCAATTTTGGACATTTCTGGAGTTTTCGGTATTTTCTCAGATACCGAGAATTTATCCAAGTATTCCACTTTTCTCTTTTTCCATTATTCTCTCTCCTTCTTCAAACGCGAGAGTTCACCAGCTGGATTCATCATTTAATGCAGCCATCCTCTCCATGCTGCATTTAAAGCTTATGGGCCAATCAAACTCTAGTCAAATCACCCATACCTTTATTGACTTCTCTGTAAACGCAACCTTGTGAATTTTCCTTTTTGAACCCAGCCTTGATCTCTGCGTTCAGCTCTTAGAGGCCAGACGCGGGCCTCATTTGAATGGAGACGCAAGCCTCCATCCTTGCGTTTCCTTGATTTGAATGGGGGCAAAATGGGAATGATAACTTCACCTATGCATATATATATTCCCATGTACTCCAATCTTCTCTCTCTCTTTCATTCTCCTTCATCTTCTTTGTTTCCAGCAAGCTCCAACAGCAACACAACCCCCAAGCTCCCTTGGCCGGCCATTACCACCACCCACCAAATCCATTTTCTCCACCACAAATCCCTCCACCTCATTCTCCTCCATCTCCTCCTCCATTTCCAACAACTACACCATCTTCTTCAACCTCTTTCACCAAGAAAACATCCAAGAACCCATCTTCTCCACCAAAGCTTCACCACCACCTACACCACCGTAGCCTCCACCAAGCATACCACCTTCACCTCCTCGTCAACCTCTTTCCGGCGGACTATAGATTCGTCCCCCGTAGCATCGTTTGCAAAATCTCATTTTTGCCAAGTTGAACTGGACTTACACCTTCAACCTCCTTCCCTCTCTTGTGAAGACCGGCCAACTCCTTTTGGATTGGGGGCCGTGCACTTCATTGGCGGCAAGACTCTGGGCCGGTACCCTCCTCTTGGATTGGGGCCGAGCTTCTCTGCGTCGGACGCATCACAGGATCAGTTTTAGGCGAGTAATTCTACTCGCCAAGACATGAACAATCACTTGTATTTTCATATCAACGAACACAACACTTAAAGGATAATTCTGCTCTCTGTTTGACTCTGTTAGTCGACTTGACCCAGTCATTAGTCGACTAGAACCCTTTATTAGTCGACTATCCTTTTGTTATAGTCGACTAACTCCCTTGAAACGCAGCTTTTCTTCTGAAGACGCGACCCTATTAGTCGACTAACTCATTGCCCTAGTCGACTTTCTTTCTTTCTGAAGACGCGGACTTGTGAGACGCGGACTTGTGACAAGACGCGGACTTGTGAGACGCGGCCTTATGAAACGCAGTCTTGTGAAACGCAGCCTATTAGTCGACTAACCCCTTCTTCTAGTCGACTAACTTTTCTCCTGAAAACGCAACTCTTTGAAAACGCAACCCATTAGTCGACTTTCCCTTCTCTATAGTCGACTAACTCCTCTATAAGTCGACTAATTGCCTTCCCCTAGTCGACTAATTTTGGCTATTTGCTGTGGTTAATTACTTTCTTGGAAATGAATCTTATACTCGGGACATGTATTATATAGTGCTATTTCATGGCATGTTACTTGACAAATATCACCTCTTATCATGCTATCTATTAACACAAGGCATGATACACCTGACTTCTATGATTATCACTATAACGGGAATTATAACCGGACTTCATGATTTTCCAATTTGATTTACATGATAGTACGATTGTACTCCTGATACTCCTGTTTTTTACAATATTTCCGACTTGCTCCTGTTCATTCCTGAAACCTGATAATTACCTAAAGGATCCATAAAATAAGACAACTTGCATCGGGTCGGGAGAAATACGCGGCTATCAATATATGTTCGTGTTTACAGTGGTATTAGGTATGTTGTGCAACTAAATTTCCGGTCTGACCTGTGGGCCTCCAGGCGACCGAGGGGAGTGCTGGCTCCCTCCTTCCTGGTACCATCATGATAAGGGCATACATAAGTCCCTCCTGTTAGCCTTGCGGCTGGTTCCGTCCACCAAGCAACGGAACAATCCTGGGCCGTGGTCCCGGGTATGCACGGGACCCACTGTAAACATAGTTCGTTGATACCCCCGCTGGTTTCCAATAACAATCTTTCTTTACTTGGATATGGATCTATGTGTGCTGGGACGCTAGTTCACATAGCTAGATATCAGGGTAAGACGAGTAATAATAATAATAATAATAATAATAAAAGACATTAATTGTGGGTGTTGTATGCGCTTGGATTACGGTGACATGAGATAAAGGTATATAGATGAGGGTTTTCTTATTTGGATTATTCCCTCGAAGTACTAGTCTCATGAGGTCGTAACTTAAGCTTATACAATGCCTTTCGTTTATAACATGTCGTACTTCCTTTACTCGCTGGCTAATTATTCATGATATTGTACCAACTCTCATACTCTTATTTCTTATGCCGCTCGGCTGTAACCTGATCACTTGTTTGGGAGGTCCTGACTCCCTTGAATTTGTATGTTCAGGTTCCGGACCTTGGATTGAGGTGGAGCCTTCTATGAAAGATCAAGCTTTCCTTTCCGAGCAGGCTGACTAGTCTCGGTTTCTGTTGTGCCAGACTTTCCTTTTTAGCTCGCGGGACCTTCCTTCAGCTCGTGAGCATCTTGTAATCATATTGTAAATCGTACTTTTGTGCTTGACTGTTATATATGATGCATGTGATATGTAATAGTATGTCACATCCTGTGATAACCTTGTACTTTGTACTTCTTATGTTGGCATATGAATGGACGCTACGTTTGTCGTACTCTGATTCTTGCTTGTACTGATGCTTAGCGTATATACGTGAGGGTACTTCTGACCTGCGTATGTACGTCGCAGTGACGTCCCCGTACCCGTGGGATCGGGGCGTTACATTTCCCCTTTGCAAAATTAATGAAAACAAATCTCTCTTAAATTCTCTCCCCATGGATGCACGACAAGTTTAGGCCGAACCACATTATATCCTCGTGTTCTTTCTTATTACTCATTTGTGTAGATATTGCTAGTTTGTTTTACAACAGTTTTCCTTTTGCAAATATTTTCATATTGTCAAGTTCTGCAAACGTTGATCCTGAGAGTAACAATTGGTATTAGAGTGCTGATTTGTTGCAACAATACATGACAGTTTCTCCAAATTAATATAAAGAAAAAGAAAAGAAAAGAAACCATGATAGGAAAGTAAGGATGATAATAGAGAAGGGGAATAATAGGAAAGCTTGGAGCTTTCTATGTTGAACGAGCAAAAGAATGGAAAGTTTTTCTTACCACCAAGAAAAACAAAGGGTTTAAGAGGTAAATAAAACAAAGGGTAGAGGAATTTTTATAAATAATACAATAATAATAAGTTAAATAAAAGTCCATCTACCACCTTATGCGGTAGGCAGGCAAGAACTTGCAACAACAAAGTTTTACTTGTTTTGCAGGAAGCTCCTCCTAGCACAAGAGAAGAAACACAAGAAGAGGAGATGAAAAAGAAAACATTTTTACCCTCATAAAGGCAAGAGCCAAGAAGAGGTCATCTCTCTCTCTCTCTCTCTCTCTCTCTCTCTCTGTGTGTGTGTGTGTGTGTGTGTGTGTGTGTGTGTTTTGCTCACATAAATTTGGTCCACCTAAAGACTAGAGAGAGAAAGATGGAAGAAAATGAAGGGACTTGAGAGACAGAGACGAAATAATGGGTGTGTTCAAATCTAGTGGATCTTCCAACCAAACCAAGGCATATAGCTCAAGGCCTTCTCACCTCTCACAATCAACAACAAAAATGGGTGCCAGAAATGCCCCTCTCTCTTCACTCTCCTCTCTCTCTCTCTCTCTCTCTCTCTCTCTCTCTCTCTCTCTCTCTATGTGCGCGCGCACGCGCGCGCGCAAATCCTAGAAAAATCTACCATCAAAAAAAAGAAAGGAAATAAAAGACTTCTACATGTACGAAGAAGATAGCAATGAAAGGTTTCAGCAATAACAATTCTATTTAATTGATTTCAAGATTTAAAGGAGAAAATTATCAATTTTGAAGTATCAAAATGAAATTTTTGTTCCTCTCACAGGATCTATGGGATTTTGTAGAGAACGAGTATGACGAATATGATATTCAAGATTCAAGCACTACATAAGCACAAAAGATGAAGCTAAAAGATAATTAAGAGAAAGATGCGAAGACATTTCTTTACATTCAACAAGTATTGAACGAGACACTCTTTTTCAAGAATTAAGAAAGCAATGAAGGAAAAAAAACATCGGAAATATTACGGGGTGAATTTGAGGGATCAAATAAGATAATTACTTTAAAACTTCAAAATCTTCGTCGTGATTTTGAGAATTTATCGATGAAAAATTCTAAGTCAGTTAAGAAATTTCACTCAAGGGTTGCAATAATAGTTAATCAAACAAGAACACTTTGTAAAGATTTGAAGGAATAAAAGGTAGTTGAAAAGGTGTTAAGAAGTCTAGAGCCAAATTTTGATTTTATTGTCGGGGTAATTGAAGTTAGAAATTTAACTAAGTAGACAATCAATCAGTTAATGAGTTCTTTATTAATATCGTCATAGAGAATAATAGAACTGAATCTTCAGCAACGAACTCAACTGACCAAGTCTTATGCACCTCCTTACCAATACCGTCATGGAGAACAATGATCTTCAATTTGATCTTATCTAGCTCGCCAATTTAAGATTCACATTTCTTTACCCACTTTCGTGGATTCATCTTAGTTCCAGTAGCTGCAAATAATTCGACATTCTTAACAATATCATCAAGTTGTTCATCATTCAAAGCGGATACACGATCTCCACTCGGTGCCACATCCGGTGAGATCTTAACTGATACCGAACCAACTAGATGTGGTGAAGTTGCATCAACCTCCAGCCACTGCAATACATCCTTGGTTTTCTTCTTCGCCACCTACTGAGAGATGGTAGACTTCAATAATGAAGTCTCATCAAATGTGACATGCTTGCTCAACATAATCTTCTTGTTTTCAGGGTCCCATAGTTTGTAACCTTTCATATCTCTCTTGATACTCAAAAGCACAAACTTCTTTATTTGCAGATTTACCTTGCCATCTTTGACACTAAAGTAGGCCGGACTTCCAAATACCCGCAGCAAAGGGTCTGTTTGGTTGTCGTAACTGACCGTAATTCGTAGTTGTAATTGGTAAAGTGTTTTACAATTGTAAATGAGTTACATGTATGTAAATTTTACGGTGTTTGGTTCGTAATATAAAATTGTAAAGTGGGAAAGTGTATTATACTTTACGGTGTTTGGTTGTCGTAATGTATAAGTCGTAAGTGAAAAAGTTGACCACAAAATTAGTTATTTGGTGATTTTAAAAGTTTTAATACTGCAAATAAATATTAAAAAATTAAATATTAAAATTTTTTAATATTAATATAAAAAAATATTACAAATTTGTATGACCACAAAATTAACTGTAACTGGGCTGTAAGTGAGTGGTAACTGGGTTGCAAGTGAGTGTTAGTTGAGTTACGTAAGTCTTTTACGAATTACGGTCCAAACAAACGCCGTAGTTGTAACTGGGTAGTAAGTCATTTACGAATTACGGAGTTTTACGCGAAACAAACGGCCCCAAAATATATTCCTGAGCAGCTTCACCCGACCAAATATCTAATAGAGTTTTACCTCCTATTGCAGTTGATGACAGACTATTCATGAGATGGCTAGAATATACCAACGCCTCAGCTCAAAACGTCTTGTCTAATGATGCATTAGACAATAAATACCGAACCTTCTCCTGTAAGGAACGATTCATCTCCTTAGACACCCCATGTATTCTATTTGTGAAGTGAATACCAATGCCAGTATTCTGGCCAAATCGTAGAAATTGATCCTTGTACTCTCCAATACTATCAATTTGGAGTACCTTATCTTTCTACCAGTCTATTTCTCCATCATAGTTTTTCACTTCACCAAAATATTTAGGAATTCAAATCTTTTTCTCATAGGGTCTACCCAACATCGCTTACATATATTATCAATAAATTAGACAAAGTACCGATGGTCTCCAAGCGACGCAGTCTTGGTAGGACCCAAAATATCAACGTGAACACAGTTAAGAAGATCTTCCAAGTGGTGAGTTATTGTGCAAAATTTCACCTTTGTTTTCTTGTAGAGAACGCCGCGCCCACCCAATTGCAAATTACAGATAGATGCACCTTTTCCTTGCTTTATAAGAGTTTGTAAAGACTTTTTCTCTTGTATGTCCGAGTCTCATATGCCATAACCTGATAGAGTTATCTTTCAAATATTCTGAAGCTGTCAAATTTTTTGTAACTGCATTACCCTTCAAGTAGTATAAGTTGTTGCGTCGAATGCCCTTCATGACTACCAATGAGCCATGAACATCTTGAGAACGCCTTCTCTAAGAGTCCCTCTTAGACATTGTGCTTCCAAAGTGCTAACAGAAATCAAATTCTTCTGCAATTGAGGTACATACCTCACATCTTTCAGCTCTCGTATCATCCCATCAAACAACTTGATGCGAATTGTACCTATGTCTTCAATCTGGCATGTGTGTCCATTACCGAATGACACCAAGCCTCCATCTAGTTTTTCAAAACTAACAAACCACTCTCATTTGGGATAAACGTGATAGGTAGCACTCGTATCCAAAATTCACTCAAATTCCTCTGAACAGCAACCAATAAGGGTGATAGAAAGTGAATAATTAGATGAGTCAGAATCGTTACCATGCGTCTGTGCGATGTTGGCCTCCGATTTAGATTCTCCTTCTTCAGCTTGATCTTTGAACAATCAATCGTCTAGTGTCATTCTTTTCTGCAAAAAACACACTGGTTCTTCTTCGACTCGTCACGACCACCAGTTTGGACTTTTCATGCTCTCCCTTGTCCTTCCTATGATCGGGAGCCATCTCTTTGGCAATCATCGCCTCTATTGGTGTGCCATTAGAAGAAAACTACTTATTCTTCCTCCTCACTTCGTAGTTTATTAGAGCACCCGACACATCACTATAGTTAAATATTTGTTTACAATTGATCAAGGTTAGGACAAAGGTCTCATACGCTTCATCAAGAAGAGAATTCAGAAGAATCACCGCATTATCCTCCTCTTCAATCTTAACATCCACCTTAAAAAGGTATGCAAGAAGCTTCATGTATTTGTTCATGTGTTCACCAGTGGAGAGTTCTCTCTTCAATTGAAAGCGTTAAAACTTACTCCTCATATGCAGTTGAGACTCGATGCTCTTTGTTAGATACTTCTTCTCGAGGATCTTTCAAATCTTTCTTGCGGAAGTCTCATATATCACATGATACTTCGTATCTTGTGTCAAATAAGACTTGATGACGCCACACACCGTCTGATTCATCTTATTCCAATCCTTCTCAGATGTCTTCTCCGGCTTTTCTTCCTGACGTAGAGAGTCTTCGAGGTTTGATGCCATTAGGGCATTCATCACCTCACATCTCCACATCTCAAAATTGTTCATGCCGTCAAACTTCACGACATCAATCTTTATCAAATAATGAGTCAAGAATTTTACTAATGATTAACCACTTCTGGCTATCTCCTCAATAGATTCCTCAAAGTAACGCGAAAAATAATTAGTGAAAATAAATTCAAATAGGAAAGATAAGATCTTTACCTCCAGCTGAAACTGAAGATAGTCTCTAAAGCGATTTGATTCACCCGAACGAAACTCCTCATCGAACACGAAAAGTTCTGATATCACTTGTTGGTATATCAGCAACAAAGAACAACAACATTTGAGAATAATTACCAATCGTACGAACAAGCAAACAAAAACAAGAGCGAGAACATAAGATTTAACGAGGTTCGACAGATTACCTACATCCTTGGGGCAGAAGGGGAGAGAGATCTTATTAAATCAATCAATTACAGGATACAATAGTAGGAGAAATACCCCTTCTTTATATAGGCATAGACTCTCTGAAGAAAAAAACCAAAAACTCTAAATTGGATCAAAAATAAATTCAGTAACCATGTCAGATTCACCCAAAAGCAATCAGCCCAAGGGGCCTGTCGACAGCATACCCAAACTCTGACAAATCCCAACTCTCTGTAAAATGTTATTGACAGCGCACGTTGCCTGCCATCGACAGCATATTTCACCCGCAGACAGATATCTGTATCTGCACTGTCGACAACCCAATAGGACTATCGATAACCTTGTTCCTTTCTTCATACTTCTTAAAAAACTCCATCCTCAACCTCTTTACTCTCTCCCCCCGCAGTTCAGACAAAATAAGTCTATAAAGTAGAACAGAAAGAAGTCATCAAAAACAAAATTTGCAATTTTGTTAATTCTTCAAAAGTAAAGAAAGTTATCGATTCGAAGTGCAATTACAAAAGAAAAGTCAATGCACGTAGGCTCTACCATTGCATGAAGCTCAAAAGATATGGTAAAAAAAAGTTGAAGTAAAGATTCTGCCACAAAAAGGAGAAGACAAAGTTCTAGTAAAGAAAAATACAGTTCGAGAAACGGTAATCAAAAGATCATCAATATATAAAAAGAGGAGTTTAACTGCTACGAAAAATAAAAAACATCAAGTATTAATGAAGGATTTGAATTAAGGGAGGCCGTTCGAAATCATAATTCAAATCCTTATAAAAATAGGAGAATCAAATTTTGAGCTGGTTTGGGATTTTTGATTTTGAATTGGATTTCTATTGTTTTGCCTATAAAGAAAAGACATGATCAATGTTTGTAATGAAGAAAAAAAGAAAATTGAGAAAAACGAATGTGAGAGAATTTTGTAGTTCAGAAAAGTTTGAATTAAAAAATTATTTTTGAGATTTCAAATAAAATTGTGTTCTTCTTCTTCAAAAATCAACATTTTCCCGAATATTGTTGTTCAAGGATCTTTTGTGGTGTTCTTTGATTCGAGAATGTTATTACTTGTGTTTGATGGGTTGATGAGCAGTCTCTTGATTTTGGGGCAGTTTGGATTAAGAAAGTGGGCGGATGTGAGGAAATGGGAATTATGTTTTTTCTTTTAAAAAAATGATAATTTGTGTGTATCTTTTTCAATATTTAGGGCGTGTTTGGTAACTTGCAAAATGCAAAAATTTTTGCAACTTTGCATTTTACACTTGTTTGGTTTCGTTTGCAAAATGCAAAATGCAAAAAACTTTTGCAACTCTTCTTTTCCCACTTGCAGTTGCTACAGTTAAATTTGTCGTCATGTAAATCTCACTTTTACACTCATATTTTCCCACTTACAGTTGCAACAGTTAATTTTGTGGTCATGTAACTCTCACTTGTAGTACACTTACAGTTCAAAACAGTTACTGGATAATCAATATATAATTTAATATTATTAAATACTTAATATTTTAAATAGTGTTCAATTTCTTATTTAATTATTTAATTATTTTATATTTTTAATCTTTAATTTTTTAATTGTTTTAATATTGTTTTAATATTTAATATTTATTATTTTAATTTAATATTTATTTAATACTTTATTATTTTATTAATACTTATTCCATTTTTTATTATTTTATTTAGAGTTAATATTTTATTAATATAACAATATTATACTTTACTATATATTTAATTATTTATTTTTTTAATATATAATTAAATATTATTAAATATTTAATATTTTAATAGTGTTCAATTTCTTATTTAATTATTTAATTATTTTATATTTTTAATCTTTAACTTTTTTATTGTTTTAATATTTAATATTTTACTATTTTAATTTAATATTTTATTATTTTATTAATACTTATTTCATTTTTATTATTTTATTTAGAGTTAATATTTTATTAATATAACAGTATTATAGTTTAATATAAAATTACTATATATTTAATTATTTATTTTTTAATATAAAAAATTACTTTATTAATATCAGAATATATTTATTATTATATTAATATTTTATTATGTTAATATTGTAATAATAATTCAGTATAATAATACTATAATGATAATTTATTATTAAATTATAATTATATTTTACTTTATTAATTTTATATTTCTATAATATTACAATAATATTATAATAAAATTTATATTATAATAATTTTCAAGTATTTTAATATTATAATATTATAACTATATTTTATTATTGTTGTAACATTTTTTAATATTTATATTTTATTAGTATTCTTAAAATTTTATTAACTTTCTTTAGATTTTCTTAAAATTTTATATTATTTATTTAGTTAATATTTTAGTAATATTTTACTATTTATACTAATATTTTATTATTATTATTGTTATAAATAAAATATTAAGATTATTAATTTTTTATCTCAAATTTATTGATACAATTTAATTTGTAATAGTAGATTTAATTTAATAGTATTTATAATATTTAAATCACTGCTACAGTTAATTTTGTGGTCAACTTTTCCATTTACACTTTTACATTACCAACCAAACACCGTAAAACACAATATACTTTACCATTTACACTTTCACTTTATCAACCAAACACCGTAAAACACAATATACTTTTCCATTTACACTTCACTTTATCAACCAAACACCGTAAAACACAATATATTTTCTCTGCTACAGTTCATTTTTTCCATTCTCATTTTACGACTTACGACTTGCCACATTTTGCAACGAAACAAGCAGGCCCTTAGTTGGTAGTTGAGAAGTGAAAGTGGAAAAGTAGATTATGTTTTTCGGTGTTTAGTTAGTAATATGGAAGTGAAAGTGGAGAGGTTGGTCACAAAGTTGACCGTAAAATAATATTAAAATAAAAATTAATTATGAAAAAATTTAGAATGTAATTAGAATGTAAGTAAGATTTATATGACTACAAAATTAACTGTTTTGAGTTACAACTTATTACAAATGAGATTTACATGATTATAAAATTAACTGTAGGATCCTTAAAGTGAGTAAATGATTGTGTAAAAGAGAAAAGAGAAAAAGAAAAGGAGTTTTTCTATTTTCTTTTTTCGGTGTATGGATGGACAACGGAAGTGGGAAATGACACTTTCCATTTCCTCACCTCCGCCTACTTCCTTGAAACCAAACATACCCGAAGTAGAAGTTAGAACTAATGTAGAAGAAGACGTTGATTTGCTCGTAAGCATGCAATCAGTGTATCCAAGCATGGAAGCTCACTTGGTCATGCCGACCAACATAATGAGCCATGAACCAACTTTTCCGTGAAGCTTGACTACAACGTCTGGTGTAACCGACCGTAGTAAATAAAGAGATTTAATGAATTCTCGATGATCGGTGTATTCGACGGGATAATCAAGCTGTGATGGGAGAACAAATTCGAGATGGAAAAACTGTATGTTTCTTTTTTGTTTGTAAGTTGAATTGTACTTTATAGGTTTAATTGAGAACTGTTTTTCTTCCTCTCTTCAGTTGACCAACTGCACAGTCTCGACATCATTATCATCAGATAAAAAAAAGACAATATCTAGTTAGATAATCGACGCCGCATCTCTCATCAATGTAGACCTTGTTGTGATTTGTTTTGAATCTTCGTTCAATTCGTCAATGAAGCTTCAATCGATAATAGAAGAATAGAATCGAGTTACAAACACGGGCAGACCCATACATGACCCAATGCGGGAGAGTGCTTGTATCGAATTTTATAAAATAATGAAATAATATATTTATAACTTTTTGTATATAATCTATCTTTTTTAGATTTTTTTTTTTTTACTAACATAATGATATTTTTGAGCTCTAACTCAAGTGGTAACTTATAAATTTAAGTTATTGAAGGTCATAAGTTTAAGTCTTAATCGATGCAACATTATTTTTTTTCTTTTTCTTATTATACTTACGCTCAAACTAAAATTCTTATTACATTTATACTCACACTGAAAAAGTATCTTGCGTACGTCACTGATTGCACAAAATATGTTATTTTTAAACGTAGACCATGTCTCCGTTACAACATAAATAAGCTTTTGATAAGATTCCAACATAAATAAGCAGAAAAATAAGAGAGAGAGAGAGAGAGAGAGAGAGAGAGAGAGGAAATTGGGAAACGAGTAAGTAGCACAGACCAATTTGGATAACACGAAGGAATAAAAAAAAGAGATTTTTGTATTATCCATCCCTCTCCTTCCCCAGGCCCGCTCCTCTTCTCACAAACACAGAAGAGAAGAGAAGAGCGGAGAGAGAGAGAGGGAGTCAGTAATGGTGATGGCTTCTACTCTTAGCGGCACTCTCTTCTTCTCCCAACCACCCCTGCTCTTCTCCTTCTCCTCTCGTTTCCCGACCTCAAAAAACTCCCCAGTTCTCTCGCCCTTCTCCAACAAACCCTTCTTCTCTTCTTCTTCTTCTCCCAAATCCCTGCTCTCATTGCTTCAAAAATGGAACAAGATCACGGCCCTTTCGGAAGCAGCCGAGGCGGAAGTGGAAGCGGAAGTGGAAGAGGTACTGGGTGTCCGATTTTGCCTTCCCAATTTGTTTGAATTGTACACGAACTTTTACTGAAGAAATAGTTTACAAGTTGTTAAAATTTCTGAATTCTATGTTATTGTGACATACATTGTAGAAGTTCCCAAATTATCTTCTGATTTCTATTTATTAGGTTGCTAGCCAGTAGCCCAAAAGGTGAAATTGGCATTATTTCCAAACTAGTTGAGGTCCAATATAGGCATTATTTACAAAACCGAATCATTGAAATGCTGAACTCGAACCCAACTCAACGAACCCAATTGGCAGATTAGCTTGGGTTTGATTTGTGTTCAACTCACTATTGAATTTTGGTAGAGAGTTTTCCGCCCAAGTACCAATTTTGAAGTCCCAATCCTAGTCCAGCCATTAGTTGACATTGAATTTGCTTTGGCACCTCAAAGTATAGTATATGGAAGCTTAATCTTTGTTTTCTTGAAGAAACATGTAATAATCAAAAACGAATTTTACCCTCTTCTTTTGAAAAGTTTTCCTTCCCTCCTCAATATGTTTGTGTTATCAGCCACATTGTATTGGCACATGCATGATAAAATAAATTGGTAGCTGTTTTCTGTGATATATTTCTTGATCTAGCAAAATTAGATGGTAGAGAAGATAAAATGTAGCAAATATTTTATAATCATTACATGATACAATCTTACTGGAATAACTTTTCTGTTGATAGAAGAGTCTAGCTAATGTAAGTATTCTACTCATGTTTAGAGCTGACAGTTAAAATTGTTACAAATAAAGTTTCTCTTTATAAACTTTGAGTTACATCAACAAAGATTTTGTTTGTTATGCGGAAAGTAGTTATTCTATGAACCTGGATCATTTTCTCCTTTTCCTTTACCAACATTCGACTCGATAAGGACATTTAAATGGGAATATTTTTAACATTCTTATTGGCGCCGCCATATTCTAGCATTAATGATGATGTTGAGATAATTTCAACTTGTTTGCAGGATTTCAAGTGCCTTGACAATGGCAAGAGGGAAAATTTAAAATCAGTTACGTGTGATTTCCATCTAATAGATGAAGCCCCTGAATCGACGAGTTCTCTGAACGGAAACTATTCATCTGTTTGCCTCAAGCATAAGGGGTTTCCACACTCTTATATATATAATGGAATTAAGATTACGCTGCTCATTGGATTGTTGACATCTCAAGGCTCTCAGCAGGCTATTGCAGATACAGAAATTGCGGGTAGAATGCAGTCCCTTGATTATTTTGGGGATCTGGGTGATATTAATACAGGTTTTGCTTCAGTTAAGAAGGCTTCCTTGTGACTCCTTATGTGATTTTCTTATTTTTTTTTTTCCTAATGCATGTTTACCATTTTTCAATCCGTTAGTGGAGAACGTGCTTTTGCCTTCTTCGATCTGTTTGGTTCTATCCTTGAACTTGCATGCAATACTCAAATATATGAAAGTAGATGACGTTTTCTAGTTGTCATATACCAATTGATTTTTCTCATTAAATGTTTCATGTAAGTGCAAGTTTTTATGGAAAAGTAGATTTTATATAGCCAACTTATAATATAAGAAACAACCATTGCTTATACTTCTGAACAGATGTTTTGTGGACAGAAATACAAGTATGATATTTTGATATTTCTTTAAAATCCATATACAGGACACGGCTACATATGAGCTTATTCTGTCAATATAAACTACATTTAACATATATTTGTATATGTTTGAATTCTTATTTCTACATAAAGAAAGCCTTAACAATTCAAAACAATGAACAAAGAACTACACATTTTGTTGCTGTAATAAGAAAACAAAGTTATTCTTCTGCATATCGTCAAGTAAATAGAAGTGGATGTACATGTGAGGGTTAAAACAAGTGTTGCACAAGAATGAACACTGAAAATTGTAATTGAGAGGACAGTCCCATGTACTATAGTTGGAAATCATTCGGACTCCCTGATAGGCTACACTATATCGTCATGTTTATGGCACTCAAATCTATTCATACCTGTACATCATCTCAGATTCAGAGCATGATGATTGCTTGGTGATGATCTGAATGCTTTGTGTTTGCCTAAAGCTCCATATTTCTTAAGTCTTTACATTCTCATGTTTGTGTCACGCAATCTATAATGTCTTTACATCATCTCAATCTCAGGACACAATGATTGGTTGGTACTTATGTGAATACCTTGTGTTTGTCTCAAGTTCATATCCCTTAAGTGTTTACAATGTCACATTTGTGTCAATCAACCTATTCATGCCTTTACATTATATCAGACATGATGACGAGTTGGTGCTTATCTGAATACTTTGTGTCCATATGAAGTTCCGTATCTCTGAAGGCTGAATGATACTTCTTGCTAGAAATTATTATTATAGAACTAAGAAATCAAGATGATCAGAGAAATATCCAAAATTCTTTGCCAAAGAAAAGAGCAAAGACATGAGCAGACCCCACACAAGGATGTGGCAGACCACACAAGGATGTGGGCAAATTATTCAATTTGGCACGGGATAACCATGGCAAGGATGTTAAGTTGTAGAGTCAGATTATTGCCTTGACGGAGTCGTCATACGTAGTTAACAGGATGATCCCTGAGCGACGACAGGGCTTCCCGAGACATGGCATTGGGTGAGTTTGGAGTTGCAGGTTGATGGTAAAAACGAAGCGATAGAGCCTTCCGGAGTGGGAAAGTCTCTAGAGCCGGAAGCAGAAGATCACACCTAGTTGGAGGAGCATTCCGTGATGACAGATCAAAGTTACTCCTTGGAAGCGGTCCAGTCCAGAAGCTGCTTTACCAGGGAGACTTGGGGAACACGTCAAGGGCAGTTTAGGGATCTCACAACTTGTAATCCTAATTTATCTTATAAAAGAGAATACGTCGTCATTAGGGTTAGGTGTGATGAAACATTAATCTATTGAGTGCCATTGTAAAGAGCGACTGTGAGGATTCTCTTCTTCTCTTCTGTAATCTCTCTGATAATAGTGAACTTCTGTGCTACTCTGTGATTTTTCTTGATTTGAGTTTGACACGTAATTTCTTGTGTTCCTGTACCAGAAAGATCTCTATCTTCATCTCGGTGGAAAGACCTAAAAGCCGAATGAGATGTCCGACAACGAGTGGGAGGTCCTATATCGGAAAGCTCTAGGGGTGAGATCCGATTATCCCTGACACCGACAGTTGCCTTCAACGTCTCCAGGGAGAAGAAGACCAAAGACTTGATGACGTCGCTATCGAAGATGTATGAGAAACCCTTTGCTTCTAACAAAGTTTTCTTGATGAAGAAGTTGTTCAACCTGAAGATGACAGAGAGCGGAAGTCGTTACTGAGCATCTCAACGAATTCAACACGCTAACGAGCCAGTTGGAATCTGTTGAGATCAATTTTGATGATGAAATTAGGACGCTGATTTTATTGTTCAGTCTGTCAGAGGCCTGAGATGGTCTGTGATGGTGGCAAGCAATTCCTGTGGGATAGGAACCTTGAAATTTGATGATGTGGTGGGTGTACTTCTTACCGAAGAGGTGTGTAGGAAGTCATCGGGGTCGGCTGAGACATCAGGGAGTGCCCGAGTGTCGATCAGAGAGGAAGATCAACGAATAAAGAAAAGAAAAAGAATGGCAAGTCCAAATTCAAATCAGGGAGAGGAAATTTCAAGTCGAAGGGTGTCGGGTGTTGGCGGTGTGGTGAGAAGGGGCATATTCAGAGAGATTGCAAGCAGAAAAAGGACGGAGAAGGCAAAAGCAAAGAGAAAGATTCCGCGTATGTCACGGAGAGTGATGGATGTTTTGATTCTCTCCTTGGTTGGTTCCAGTGAATCATGGGTGATTGATTCGGGCACTTCTTTTCACTCACTTTCTGACACGACATCTTTCAAAACTATGTGAAAGGTGGATTTGAAAAGGTGTATCTGCGAGACGATGAACCATGTAACGTTATCGGGAAGGGCGATGTGATGGTTAGCCTCTCTAATGGCTCGACACTGGAAATTGAGGAACATTAGACATGTACCGAAGCTGAAGAGAAATCTCATCTCTGTCGGTCAGCTTGCAGATGGAGTGATGAATACTACCTTCGATAGTGATGTATGGAAGATCATGAAGGGTGCCATGACTTCTGGCTTCGAAGCGTCAATTTCAGTTGTTCATCAGAGTTGGATGTCAGAGTGTGGCATATGAGCGAGAAGGGAATGAAGGTTATGCTTTTTAATGATAAGCTGACAGAGTTGAAATCTATAGACTTAATTTTTTGTGAAGATCACGTCTATGGAAGCAACAGAGAGTCAATTTCTCAAAGGCAAGAAAAACTCCAAAGGCACAAAAGTTGGAGTTAGTTCACACCGACGTGTGGGGTAAGGTTTCAGTTCCCTCTCTCGGAGGCTCATTGTATTTTATGATCTTTATTGATGATTCTAATAGAAAGGTCTGGATCTATTTCTTGAAGCACAAATCAGATGTGTTCGATGTGTTTAAGAAATGGTTGGCCCAAATTGAGAATGAATCAGGTCAGAAGTTTAAGTGCTTGAAATCCAACAATGGGGGTGAATACTGCGATGATAGATTCGAAGAGTTCTGCGCGAGTCAGAGAATCAGTTGAGTAAAGACGGTTTCGGAAAACCGTCATCAAAATGGGGTGGCGGAGCACATGAACGTGACAATTCTGGAGCGTGCTAGGAGCATGCAGATACACGTTGGATTGGCCAAACAGTTATGGGCAGATGTAGTCATCACGGCGGTGTATTTGATCAATAGAGAGCCACCAATGCCCTTGAACTGTGAGATACCGGAGGAAGCATGGACCAGCAAAGAGGTAAACCTGAACCACCTGTGTATTTTTGGTTGTATCTCATATGTCCATGCGGATTTAGATCATAGGAGCAAGTTGGATCCGAAGTCCAAGATGTGCATCTTCATTGGGTATGGTACAAGCGAGTACCGCTATCGGTTTTGAGATCCAGAAAATTGAAAGATCCTTAAGCATAAAGATGTGGTATTAAATGAGAAGATGTACAAGGACTTACTGACAGAGAGAAGTACTTCAGAGAAGGATCCCAGAGTGGCATCTCGGAACACTCCGGATAGCAGGATGCTTCAGAGATCGACCTTGATAATGTCCATGTGTAGAAAGTTCGGAGCATTCTGAAAAAAATGAGATACTCCGAGTAGAGCCTCCGACAATCCAAAATGAGTTGAGGCGATCTACCAGGACAACAAAAGCCCCGAAGAGATATTCTCTTGTCATGCACTATCTATTGTTGACTGACAGTGATGAGCCCGAGTGTTAAGAGGAGGCTTTGTAGGTGGAAGACAAGGTCAAGTGGGATTGTTATGGATGATGAGATGGAACTTCTCATGAAGAACCAAACATGGGATTTGGTTGAAGTGTCAGAAAGCAAGTGAGTCCTGTATAAGAAGTGGGTCTACTGGTTAGAGGAGGAGAATGATGGCACCAAAAGGTACAATGCGAAGATGGTTGTGAAGGGATTTCAATAACGATAAGGTATTGATTTTAACGAGATTTTCTCTCTTGTTGTGAAGTTAACTCCATTAGATCCGTTCTGAGCATTATGGCAGCAGATAATTTACATATGGAACAGTTGGATGTTAAAACTTCATTTCTCCATGGCGATTTGGAGGACATCTATATGATGTAGTCACATGGTTATATCATTCCGGAAAAGAGCAGTTGGTTTGCAAGCTCAAGAAGAGTCTTTATGGCTTGAAACAGGCTCCGAGGCAGTGGTATCTGAAGTTCGACAAATTCATGATTAGTAGCGGATTCACAAGATTGCAGGCTGATCATTGCTGCTATTCCAAGTGATTTGAGAGTTCTTACATCATACTACTACTGTATGTAGATTTTATGCTTGTTGCCGGATCAAGCGTGAATAAGATCATGAATCTTAAGGTTAAATTGGTGGAAGAATTCTCAATGAAGGACTTGAGTCCGATGAAAAAAATTCTTGGAATGAGGATCAATAGAGATAAAAGAGGCTGTTAAAATATCACAAACCGAGTATATGGAGAAAGTGCTGAAGAAGTTTAACATGTCAGATGCTAAACCTGTGAACATCCCGCTCGGAAGTCACTTCAAATCTCAAAGGCACATGCTTCGACAACAGAAGATGAGAAAACTCTCATGTCGGAGGTGCCATATGCATCGATTTTGTGCAGCTTGATATATGCTATGATTTACATGAGGTTAGACATTGTTCAAGTAGTGGGAGTTGTCAGCATATATATGAGCAATCTCATGTAGGAGCATTGAAGAGCTGTTAAGTGGATCTCGAGATATCTGAAAGGGAGTTCATATATGACATTGTGCTATAATGGCACAGACGTTCGTCGGCACGGATACGTAGGCTCTGACCTTGCGAGTGACGTAGACAGTTGGAGGAGTACCACTGGTTATGTCTTCACTTTGGAAAGTGGAGCGGCGAGCTGGGTGTCGAGGCTGCAAAAGATAGTCGCATTGTCTACGACGGAGGCCGAATATGTTGCAGCGACGGAAGCTTGCAAGGAGTTGATATGGTTGAATGATTTTTTGAAAGAGTTTGGCAAAGAGCATGTGATTTCGTCACTGCACAGTGATAATCAGAGTGCTACAGATTTTATCAACAATCCAGTCTATCATAACAGAATCAAGCACATTGATGTGCAGTACCCCTTCATCCGTATTCTTTTAAAGGATGGTGTGATATCACTGGTGAAGATACACACAAGTCAGAATCCCGCAGACATGCTGACCAAGATGGTCACGATGGAGAAGCTGAAGACCTGCTCAGCCTCCGTGGGTCTTCTAGGTTGAAGAACCAATTGAGTCACAACAAATGCCACTGAGTTTGAGAGTCAGAGTATAAGAAAGAAAGAGAACAGAGTGTCGCTGCTGTGATAATAATCAATCTCTAAGTGGGATATTGTTAAGTTGTAGAGTCAGATTATTGCCTTGACGGAGTCGCCATATGCAGTTAACATGATCCCGGAGGAACGACAAAGCTTTCCGAGACATGGCGTTGGGCGAGTTCAGAGTTTCAGGTTGATGACAAGAACGAAGCGATAGAGCATTCCTGAGCGAGGAAGTCTCTGGAGCGATAACCTCCGGAGTGATGGAATCTCCGGAAGCAGAAAATCACTCCGTAGCACCTAATTGGAGGAGCACTCCATAACGACATATCAGAGTTACTCCTCGGAGGTGCGAAGCGGAAGCGGTCCACCTTGGAAGCGGTCCAGCCTAGAGACAGCTCAGTCCAGCTGAAAGTGGTCCAGTCCAAAAGCTTTTTTGCGAGGGAGACTTGGGGAACATATCAAGGGCAGTTTAGAAATTTACAACTTATAACCCTAGTCTATTCTATAAAAGGGGATACACCGTCATTAGGGTTAGGTGTGATGAAACATTAATTTATTTAGTGCCATTGTACAGAGCGGATGTGAGGATTCTCTTCTTCTCCCATGCAATCTCTCTGATAATAGTGGATTTGTGTGCGGCTCCGTGGTTTTTTCCGATTTGAGTTTCCACGTAATTTCTGGTGTTTGTAATTGATATGTATTTTTGCATCTTTTCTTCATCCGCGTTGTTGTCGATCCCAACAAAAGAGATCAGAGTGTGAATCGGGGCTTGGCTTAAAACTTGAGGAAAATTACTGAAATTGGTACAGGATGGTTATCTTTTTTTTCTATGTGGATATTAAGTATGCTCAGCCAGGCTGTGACTGCATATTTCTATGACTGCAAATCTAGAACCATAACATTTGAGCTTATTTGCACAGTTCATTGTTGAAGGGACAGTAACATTTTCTTTTATGGTTCTATAATTCATCTGAAGTTCCTTAGCTTATGGAGTAACTGATGACAGACTTGTAATGGATTAAAAATAAAAAGAAAAGATAAAGGACAAAACCTGCCCAAACCGTTTGAATATTTCAGTTCTCCTATGATTGACAAAATTATCATATACCAATCCAACAAAGTTTGAAGATTGCTCCCATATGTTGCTAAATGTTTCTCAGTGCTCATCTCTCTCCAACGTAAATGGCTGCCTGTGTCATGATGGTATGGCCAGACATCGATATATGCATCTGATGCCACATCATGAATTATCTTATGGCTATCATGGATGAACAAAATTTGTAATGGATTACTAATTGAAAGGGAAATGAAGAAGGTCCGAGAACTGTTCTGCCAAACTGTTTGGATATTTCAGTACTGCTACCATATTCATAAGATTTTATACCAACATTATAAAATAGGTAGTTAAATATGTTGTACAGTTTTCCAATTGCTCTTCCCTTTCCAACATAGAATAGAAGGGTGCTTGTATATGCTGGTACGACCAGACTTTAACACATGGCAGATGATTCTCTTGCATAATGATGCTTTGGACTATGATTTATTTTTAATTTCTCTGAAATGCTCATGATAGTTTGGACTTGGTAGTCAATGACGAACTCCAGTTTCTTTGTAAGGTTGTGGATTGTAAATTAGATTCTTGTAACATAATTGTTTGATAGTTTATGAAAACAAAAAGATGGCTATAAAATGCTAATCAGTGAATGAGTTTCTTTGGTGTTCTTAGCATTCACAGAAAAGCAATAATGTAGAGAATTCCTCTTGTAAACATATATAAATACTAGCATGGACTTGTGCTAAAAGAGCTGGTAAAGAAAAATATAGTATGATGTTATTGATGAATGTATAATTCTTCTCTGACTTTGATATATTTGCTCCCAATGAAGTTTATTAAGCTAGCATTACCCTGAACCGCATTCCTTGCAACCATCAAACAAAGTTTGCGTACAAAAGTTTGCTACTGCATATAAAGTCCACTAAGCTATGATATTCTTTTTGATGTAATACTTGCATAACTTGTCTTCCTCTGTCAAAATAAACTGGCACATTTCTTGCTCTTATGTGTTTTTGGAACGTTAGTTGTTTTTTGCATGTAGTACCATGTTGTATAAGCTTTTAAAAGTTTATCCCTTGCCTTCTCTATCCTTTTATTCCATTGTCTAGTGACTATTGCACATACTATAGATTTCACCTGTCGTCATTAACGGGCTATATCTTGATCTTGCAGGCCTTCTTGCTGATCTTTTTCTCTGAACTGGGGGACAAAACATTTTTCATTGCGGTGAGTTGGAACCTCTTTATTTTGTTCGGATTTAGTATTCTTATCTGATGTAGTATTAATTTTTTTTTAAACATTGATGTGGTATTATTTAATAGTTAGTAAAGCTTACGGTACATACTAAATATGCACTTGACTGAACCTTCTCAAACATTGACTGAATGATGAAATAAGGTGCATTCTTGTAAAGATGCCTCCCGACCAGCATATTATTAATCGTACAACATCAAATGGCCTTTATTTGGTTTTCTTATAAATGTGAAAATTCTCATATAATCTATAATTTCATGGGGCTGGTCATTTTGGTATGTAAATGATCCTCCCTCTTAAACATTGCAGGGTTTAAATCTCAGAACATGGGAGACTATATACCTTTTATATCTAAGACTTTCCATGGGCAGTTTTTTGTGAATAGTAAAAATCCTGCTGAAAGAAGGTTGGCTGGGAATGAAAAATAAAATGGGTTCTGGAGCAGAAATTCCTTCTGTGGTATAGCTCTCTGGTTTGGTTGAGTGAGGGATGCATAATTACTCATAAGCACAACTAAACCTACAGCAATTATAACTAGGGAAAGACAATAAAAATAGATTGATCATTATATTGGTCCCTCTCCATCTTCTTTCCTTGTTTATAACTGTAATCTCTCTCTCAATCCATTTGCTCTCACACACCATATCCTCTGTGCATGGACACTCTAAACTCATCGTCTCTTGCCTGCCAATCCTCCAATTTTGCAACAGTTCATAGTTGCACAGTCCCAGCTTCCTACATTCTGTTTTTTTCTTGTTCTACTGTGGGATCCCGAGTCTTGACCTTTCCACTTTTCTAGTTAGGTAGTCTCAATCCTGAGCTCAATCAGCCTCTTTTCAGCCACAATCTCGGAGCTAAAAGGCCATTGCCTATTTCCTAATAAACACATGATGTTTTTATAAGGCGAGTCTGCTGAAATAGGGGTGCCAACAGATAGGTAAATTTTGTGAAAGTCTTGCTGCTGACATTATTTTCCTGGAAATATTGATTCAGTTGCATCTACTTGGAGCGGCACTTTACCCTTGCAGCAAAAACCCAATAGAGGGATTCTGCTATCATTATTTTCTGCAGTCATTATTTTGGATTGAGTTTTCAACTCCTGCAGATATTGCATGATACAATATCTCTTAAATGTATGTTTTCATGAACATATAACTATAAAGTTTTTATATGCCAACATTTATTTCACCCCTTTGCATTATTTTCCTCTGCATCAATATGAGTAGTTCTCAATTTTTCGGCAGATGTGACTAGGATCCGGCAGGGACAGTCAATACAATATTCTACATCCCTAAAAGACGTAGTAAGATTCTATTGCTAACTGAAACATTGAATCAAATTTTCTGTATGACTTTTCATATAAGAGTAAATTAGAGAAATATGCTTTTGTTGATAGAAACTTGGTCTACAATGGAACCAACGTATGTATGGAACAGGTGAATGATTTTTTATTAATTTTTTACCGATGTATGTTTCCTTATTTGTAAATCACATGTAAGACTGCATACTCTGGAAAATGATTCGCCATTTTTTCCATATATAAAAGGCATCTAAAATAAAACTTGAATCACTGGTAACTTTTTTAGAATTCTTTTTGTATAAAAAGATAATATTTATATGCTGTTTTTTAATGTTTTGAGCAGGCACTGTTAGCTGCAAGAAACTCTGGCGCTGTCGTTTTCATTGGCACATTTGGTGCACTTTCGTAAGTACATGAATGTGTGGAAAATCTTGATCTCCATTTCATATATAAGCTTTCATTGCTATTGCCGGGCGTATTGATTTTTATTTGGCTGTAAATGGTTACCAATTCTACTTGCTGTAATTCATTGACTTTTGCTTCTTCAGA
The DNA here is from genome assembly GCA_038442645.1 of Agave tequilana. Taxonomy (NCBI): domain Eukaryota; kingdom Viridiplantae; phylum Streptophyta; class Magnoliopsida; order Asparagales; family Asparagaceae; genus Agave; species Agave tequilana. The sequence continues at coordinate 186,162 of JAVJIF010006980.1, read as the reverse complement.
AAAGCTACATTTCCTGTGTGTATATTCAATCTATCAATGTGAATGCCTACTTGATCATTTATTGCCCAAATGTAGTCCTTGGCAGGGGATTATTTCCATTTCCATCTGATAATCAAAGTTAGGGTTAGGGTTAGAGATGAATTGGGGAGAATTAGATGGGTGGATGAATTCGTCGCATCTCCTTTTATTATTATAATATACAAGGACTTTTACACAAAAGTCCTTGTTCTATTTATTTATTTATTACATAACACTCCCCTTCAACTTGGAGCATATGCATTGTACATGCTCAGTTTGTTGCAAATGAAACCTGAGATCTCCAAGGGGCTTAGTCAACAAATCCGCAGGCTGATTGGCAAAAAACACATGCTTTAGCTCAATAATATCGGCATCATACTTTCTCCGTACCACATGGTAATCCACTTCAATATGCTTCATCCTCTCATGAAATACAAGATTTTGTACAATATAATTAGCGGGCCTGTATCACAATATAGCCTTATCAGAGTCTTGGGCACAAAATCCATCTCGGTCAGAATATCTTGTATCCTCACAAACTCACATATAAGATTAACCATAGCCTTATATTCTGACTCTGCACTTGATTTAGAGACAACAACTTGTTTTTACTCTTTCACGGCACCAGATTACCTCCAACAAAGACAATACCTGTAGTAGACCTCATGTGAATTGGACAATTTGCCAATCTGCATCTAAGAAGCCAGCTATGTGGTTATGACCATAATCTGAATGCATAAGTCCTCTTCCTAGAGCATTTTTCAGATCCTGACCACAACACCCCAGTGACTCGTTCGTGGGGCTGACATGAACTGACTCACAACACTAACTGAATATGCATATCTGGCCGAGTCATTATCAAATAGGTTAGCTTCCCAACTAGTCTTCTATACCTTCTTGGTCTTCCAAGAGCTCCCGTATCATGCAATAGCTTCAATTTTGGATCCATTAGTGTAACCATAGCTTTGCACTCGAGCATACCTACTTCTGATAACATACCCACCAACATCCACCTGCCTTCTTTTCTGCTGGAAATGAAACTAATTCTCATTTCTCATTTTGCTTTAATGCATGCATCTCATCATTTATCGCTGCTCGCCAACCGAATTTGACATGGCATCTGAAACAAACTTGGGAATATAATGAGAATCAATGAAAGAAACAAAAGCACGATATTGTGTGAAAAGATGTGCATAAGATAAGAAGTTACATAGTGGATGTAGAGTGCAACTTCTTTTTTCCTTTACAGTGAGCAATAGAAATATTAAGATCAGATTGATAATCAATATCTACAAAGAATCAATATCAATAGAAAAAGAAGAAATAACATTCTCATCTGATATCGTGTTAGTGATCAGAGATACGGGGAAAATTGGCACATCAATAGTGGATTTGGCACGTCTAGTATACACCTATTCATATCTCTGGGCATAGGATCTATATTGACATATGAAGATAGATGAGTTTTCTAAAAGGAATATGAAATCGTCTTCTTATTCTGACGATGTACTCTTGGAGGCCTCTTTATCAAAATATGCTCGAAAAATATAACATCTGCAAAGATCATAAACTTATGCAAAGTGAGACAATAGCATCATATCCTTTTTGACCTCTAGAATACCCCAAAAAAGACTCACATTTGAAGGCTTTAGGATCCAGTTTGGTGCGGTTAGTTACTATGATCATGAACAAAACATACACAACCAAAAATTCTAAGAGGTAAAGGAAACATGTCATGTTTGGGATAAAAAATAGAGTATGGTATCTGACCATCAAGAACTATAGAAGGCATGTGGTTAATTAGATAGCTAATTGTAAGATTTGCATTCCCCTAGAAGTATTTGGCATTATTCATGCGAATTAATAAAGTTCATGTCACCTCAGGCAAGTGATGATTCTTATGTTTAGCCGCCCTGTTCTGTTATGGAGCATAAGAAGAGGTTTGGGACTAATTCCAGCATCAGATATGAAATGTATAAAAAATAAACAAAGAAATTCTCTCGCACAGTCCGTAAAGTATGAACAAACATACTAAATTGATTCTTGATTTTATTACAGAAGATTGAAAAATGGGAGAGCCTCTAAATGATTTTTCATTGAATACAACTGTCACACGAGAAAAATCATCCACAATGATAATGAAATATTTAAAGCCAAATGTTGAACTAACAGGACAAGGTCCCTAAATATCAGAATGAACAAGTTCAAACGGGTGATTTACCCTTTTATTGACTCTCAATGGATAAGATGCACGATAATGTTTACCCATTTGACATGACTCACATTCAAGAGGTGACACTTGACCTAACTTATGAACTAATTTCTTTAAAATTTGCAAGGTATGATGATCAAACAAATGATGTAAATCTCACAAAGTACAGCTAACATATGCAACCAAATTGGCACAGTCTTCAGGTGATACAGACCTCCATATTCACGTCATGTGCCAATCATCCTTTATGTCCCAATCTCTTTAATACACAATGATTAGGAAAGAATATCACCAAATAATTCAAAGATCATGTAAGCTTACTGATAGATAATAGATTAAACAAAAATTTGGATATGTAAAAGATATAAGACAAATGTAACAAATCAGTAACCTTGACTGTGTCTACACTCTCAATGCGAGACGTAGTACCATTTGCTAAAATTATTGCAGGAGTGATAAAGATGAAGACAAGTCATGCAGAATATCTTTGTTTACTATTATATGATCAGATGCAGTAGTGTCAATGAACCAAGTATTAGAAGCTCTAGAAGTAAAACACACAGTAGGATTACCCAACTGTGCCAAGGTAGCAGTGGATGAAGATGGTGTGATCTGTGTAGCCTGAAACTGTTGGAATATCTAGTGTTTTTCGAACTCTTCATTTGACATAAGTACACTTTTGGAACTTGAGGGCACCTATCACTCTGATGCATAGGCCACATGAGCAAACTGACCAATTTGGGTGGTCTTGCCGTATAATTTAGGGCACATGGGTGTTCAATCTCCTCGCAGTTGTAGCAGGTCCTCATATGTTGTCAATTCTCTGCTCCTCTATTTCTTCCACGACCAAAATCCCCCCTCTGCTACCAAACCGACCTTTGCGATCAAAATCTCCTCTGCTACCACCAAAACGGCCTCCTCATCCAAAATCTCTAGTGCTACCACCAAAATGACCTCCTCGGCCTAAATCTCCTCTGCCACTGCCAAAACAACCTCCTCTTCGACCATCACCAGGAACTATAAACTGCCTATGTGGAACGGTTAGAGTTGATCGATCACGAGACTCGTTCCTAGCAGCATTCTGTGATTGCTCCAGGAAGATACTTTGAAGAAATTGATGTCACTGGTGGAGAGTCAATTGCAGAACTACCTATCACATGTGGACGTGCAGGAGTATACTTTGATAGCAAATTCTCTATGAATGTCAACATCGTTAGCTGGTCCCACTACTTTTATTTCTTCTTCACATAATATGAGATGGGAAATAACACCTCCAGCTCCTCATAAACCCTGTTGAAATTTGCATAGTACTGAGACAAGATTCTATTGCCCTTCTTACTTCGGAACATCTCCTGAATAACATTAAAAGCTCTATTAAGATTATTTTTCCCGAATACAGCTCCTCAAGATAATTCCACATCTACTTCACAGTCGACGTATGTATCACCAAATCTTGTATCTTCAGCTCCATGCTATTCAACAACTGACCAAAGAGAGGAGCATTCTCTCGCTTCCACTTATCCATCTTAGTGTGTATAAATGATTCTTCTTTTTACGACCAATTAAATTAATTTTAATAATCTTTATCCATTGTAAATAGTTATCCCCATTAAACTTCCATGAGTGATCTTACTAGTAATAAACTTTGGAACAATCGTTTGAGCTTTGTCATACTCGCCAAATCTGTCATACTCACAATCTCTCAGCCACCAACCACCCATTACAATCAACAAGGATCCTCCTAATACAAAACACAACATCAAAAGGAAGTACACAATTTTTCAAACTCACACATACAACTCAAAACACATTTTTTATCAAATCTCTCATCAACCCTCTCGTACAACTACACAGAAAAAGGAAAGACAACAATTTCTTTTTTCTGTTACCTGTTCGCTGTAGGGAGAAACAACAAATAGTTTTTCTTAACTCTCTGTTAATTTAATAGAGCAAAACACTGATAAGAGAAGAGAAGAGAAGAGAAGAAGAAAAGGAGGTGGAGGAGATCATGCTGGTGGCATGAGATGGTGACGATGGAGGTAAGGCCCGATCTGATTGGTATCTAGTTCGATTTGGGTCGGATATGTTAAGTTGTGGAGCCAGATTATTGCCTTAACGGAGTCAATACGATGGTCCCGAAGTGACGACAGAGCTTTCCGGATATAACATTTGGGCGAGTTCGTAGTTTCAGGTTAATGGCAAGGACGGAGCGATTGTCTCCCAAGTGACAGTCTCCAGAGCGACAGCCTCTGGAGTGGAAAATCTCTCCGTAAAATCTAGTCGGAGGAGCACTATAAAGCTACAGAGTAGAGTTACTGTTACACCTTAGAGGTGTGAAGCGGGAGCGGTCCAGCCTAGAAGCGGCCCGGTCCAGCCTGGAAGCAATCCAACCTGGAAGCGGCCCAGATCAATCTGGAAGCAGTCTAGCCTAGAAGTTTCTTTGCCAGCGAAACGTGGGAAACACGCCAAGAGCAGTGTAGGGATCTCCCAACTTATAACCTTAGTTTATCTTATAAGAGGGTTGTGTCATCATTAGGGTTAGGTGTGATGAAGCATTAATCTATTTAGTGTTATTATACAGAGTGACTGTAAGGATTCTCTTCTTTCCTCCTGTAATCTCTCTGATAATAGTGAATTTATGTGCGGCTCTGTGATTTTTTCCGATTTGTTGTTTCCATGTAATTCTGGTGTTTGTGATTGATATGTGTTTTTGGTATCTTTCATCTGCGTTGCTGTCGATCCCAACAATTGGTATAGAGCGAGGTTCGTAATGGCGGACGAATGAAAAATTAGAGTTGAAAGATTCAATGTCGCTTACTTCGGGTTCTAAAATATGTAAAACGAAGACTACCTGTACCAGAAATGTCTCTATCTTTCTCTCGGTGGAAATGCCCAAAAATCGAAGGAGATATCTAACGACGAGTAAGAGATCCTAGATCGAAAAGCCCTAGGGGCGATCTGATTATCCCTGACATCAATGGTTGCATTCACGTCTCTAGGGAGAAGACGACCAAAGATTTGATGGCGGCCCTATCGAAGATGTACGAGAAACCCTCAACTTCAAACAAGATTTTCTTGTTGAAAAAGTTGTTCAACTTGAAGATGGCGAAAAGTGGAAGCGTCGCTGAGTATCTCAATGAATTCAACACGCTAATGAGCCAGCTGGAATCCGTTAAGATCAAATTTGATGATGAAATTAGGGCACTGGTTCTATTGTCTAGTCTGCTAGAGACTTGGGATGGTTCGTGATGGCAGTGAATAATTCACGTGGGATAAAAATCTTGAAGTTTGATGATGCGGTGGATGTACTTCTCAGTGAAGAGGCGCACAAGAAGTCATCAGGGTCGGCTAAGACATCAGGGAGCGCCCTGAGTGTCGATCAGAGAGGAAGGTCAATGAATAGAAAAAAGAAAAAGAATGGCAAACGAAATCCAAATCAGGGAGAGGAAATTCCAAGTCGAAGGGTGCCGGGTATTGACGGTGTGATGATAATAGGCATATTTAGAGGGACTGCAAGCATAAGATGGAGAAGGAAAAAGCAAAAAGAAGGATTCTGCGTATGTCATAGAGAGTGACGAATCCGATGCTTTGATTCTCTCCTTGGCTGGTTCAGTGAATCATGGGAGTTTGATTCGGGCGCCTCTTTCCACACCACTTCTCGACACATCTTTCAAAACTATGTGAAAGGTGAACTTGGAAATGTGTATCTGAAAGATGATGAACCATGTGACATTGTCAGGAAGGGCGATGTGATGGTGAGCCTCCCTAAAGGCTCGACGCTAAAATTGAAGAATGTCAGACATGTACTTAAACGAAAGAAAAATCTCATCTCTATCAGTCAGCTTGCAGACAGAGGGATAAAGCCACCTTCGATGGTGATGTGCACAAGATCACGAAGGGTGCCATAGTGACGGCACACGAGAAGAAGAAATGTACCCTCTACATGACGTTTGGTTCCGGAACGTCAATTTCAGTTTCTTCATCAGAGTTGGATGTTGGAGTATGGCATCGGAGACTTGGACATTCAGCGAGAAGGGAATGAAGGTTATTCTCTCCAAAGATAAGTTGCCGGCGTTGGAATTTATAGACTTACATTTCTGTGAAGACTGCGTCTATGGGAAGTAATGGAGAGTCAGTTTCTCAAAGGTGAGAAATACCTCCGAAGGCAAAAATGTTGGAGTGAGATCAACCGATGTATGGGGTAGGACTTCAGTTCCTTCTCTCGGAGGCTCATTGTATTTTATTTATTGATGATTCTAGTAGCAAGTTATAGATCTATTTCTAGAAGCACAAGTCGGATGTGTTTGATATGTTTAAGACATGATTGGCCCAAGTTGAGAATGAATAAGGTTGGAAGCTTAAGTATTTGAAGTCCGATATTGGAGACGAATACTGCGATGGCAGATTTGAAGAGTTCTACATGAGTCAGGGAATAAGTAGAGTGAAGACGATTTCGAGAAACCCTCATCAGAATGGGGTGGCTAATCGCATGAACATTGACAATTCTAGAACGTGCCAGGAGCATGTGGATATACGCTGAATAGCCCAAGCAGTTCTGATCAGATGCAATCAACACGATGATGTATTTGATCAACAGAAGGCCATCAGTTCCCTTGAACTGTGGGATGGAGGCATGGCCAACAAAGAGGTAAAACTAGACGACTCGCATACTTTTGATTGTATCTCATATGTTCATGTGGATCTAGATCAAGGAGCAAGATGGATCCGAAGTCCAATAGGTACATCTTCACTGGGTAAGGTGCATCTTCATTGGGTAAGGTACAAGCGAGTATGACTATCGATTTTGGGATCCAGAAAATCGAAAGATCCTTAGGCATAAGGATGTGATATTCAATAAGAAGAAAATGTACAAGAACTTTCTGATGGAGAAAAGCACTTCGGAGAAGGATCCCGGAGTGGCATCTCGTTGCACTCCAGGACAGCAGGATGTTGCGGAGTCGAAGTTCGTTGAACTTGATGATGTTCCACTGAAGAAGGTTTGGAGCATTCCGAAAGGGAATTAGGAACTCCGAGTAGAGCCTCCCAAAGCAAGTTGAAGCGAGCAACCAAGATGACTATAACTCTGTAGAGATATTCTCTTGCCTTGCACTATCTATTGTTGACTCACAGTGATAAGCCCGAGTGTTATGAGAAGGCCTTGCAGCTGGAAGACGAGGTAAGTGGGAGCTTGTTATGGATGATGAGATGGAATCTCTCATGAAGAACAATATGAGAATTGGTTGAAGTGCTAGAAAGCAAGCGAGTCTTGCATAATAAGTGCGTCTACGGTTGAAGGCGGAGAATAATGGCACCAAGAGGTACAAGGCAATGATGGTTGTGAATGTATTTCAACAACGGGAGGGTTTTGAATTTACCGAGGTTTTCTCTCATGTTGTGAAACTAACTAGTATAGATCTATTCTAAGCATTGTGGCAGCAGAGGACTTGCATCTGAAATAGCTGAATATTAAAACTGTGTTTTTCTATGGTGATTTGGAGGAGGACATCTATATGATGCAGTCATATGGTTATATCATGCAGAGAAAGGAGCATATGATTTGCAAGCTCAAGAAGAGTCTCTATGACTTGAAACAGGCTTTGAGGCAGTGTAGAATCTGAAGTTCGATAGATTCATGGTTAGTAGCAAATTCACAAGGCTGCAGGCTAATCATTGTTGCTATTTCAAGTGATTTGAGAATTCTTATATCATACTACTAATGTATGTAGATGATATACTTGTTACCGGATCAAGCATGAATGCGATCATGAATCTCAAGGCCAAATTGACGGAAGAATTCTTAATGAAGGACTTGGGGCTGATAAAGAAAATTCTTAGAATGAGGTTCATAGAGAGAGAAAAGAGACTGTTGAAAATATCACAAGCTGAGTACATAGAAAAGGTGTTGGAGAGGTTTAAAATGTCAGATGCTAAACCCATGAGCATCCTGCTCGGAGGTCACTTCAAGCTCTCAAAGGCACAAACTTCGACAAGGGAAGATGAGAAGACTCTCATGTCGGAGGTGCCATATGCATCAACTGTGGGTATCTTGATGCATGTTATGGTCTGCATGAGGCCAGACATTACTCAAGCAGTGGGAGTTGTTAACAGGTATATGAGTAATCTCGGGAAAGAGCATTAGAGAGCTGTCAACTGGATTTTGAGATATCTGAAAGGAAGTTCAGATATGATATTATGCTATGATGGCACGGACGTTCGTTTGCACGGATATGTAGACTCGACTTTGCAGGTAACGTAGATAGTCAGAAGAGTATCACTGATTATGTTTCACTTTGGGAAGTGGAGCGGTGAGCTGGGTGTTGAGGCTGCAAAAGATAGTTGCCTTGTCTACGATGGAGGTCGAATATGTTGCAGCGACAGAAGCTTGTAAGGAGTTGATATGGCTAAATTTTTTTTGAAAGAGGTTGGCAAGGAGCAAGTGACTCCGTCACTGTACAGTGATAACCAGAGTGCTATAGATCTTACCAATAATTCAGTCTATTATGACAGAATCAAGTACATTTATGTGCGGTACCACTTCATCCCCTTTTTTGAAGGACAGTGTGTTATCACTAGTGAAGATACACACGAGTCAAAATTTCACAGATATGCTGACCAAGATAGTCACGACGGAGAAGCTGAAGACCTACTCAGCCTCCGTGGGTTTTCTAGGGAGAAGATTCGGAGTTGAGTCACAACAAATTTTACTGAGTTGAGAGTCAAAGTACAAGAGAGAGAACGAAGTGTCGCTGTTGTGACAATAATCAGTCTTCAAGTGAGAGATGTTAAGTTATGGAGCTAGATTATTGCCTTGACGAAGTCTACAAGATGGTCTCAAAGCGACGGCTGAGCTTTCTGGGACATGGCATTTAGGCGAATTCAGAGTTTCAGGTTAATGGCAAGGACGGAGCGATAGCCTCGGAGTAATAGTTTTCGGAGTGACAACCTCCAGAGTGATGGAGTCTCCAGAGTGAAAGATCACTCTATAGCACCTAGTTGGAGGAGCACTTCGAAGGTACATAATAGAGTTATTCTTCGGAGGTGCAAAGCGGAAGTGGTCCAGCCTAGAAGCAGCTCAGTCCAGTCTGGAAGCAGTCTAGCCTAAAAGTGGCACAGACCAGCCTGGAAGCTGTCCAGTTTAGAAGCTTCTTTGCCAGCAAAATTTAGGGAACACGTCAAGGGCAGTTTTGGGAATCTCACAACTTGTAACCCTAGTTTATCGTATAAAAGGTGATGTACCGTCATTAAAGTTAGGTGTGATGAAGCATTAATCTATTGAGTGCCATTGTACAGAGCGACTGTGAGGATTCTTTTCTTCTCTCCTGTAATCTCTCTGATAATAGTGGATTTGTGTGTCTATGTGGTTTTTCTCGATTTAGATTTTTCACGTAATTTATGGTGACTGTGATTGATCTGTGTTTTTGCATCTTTTCTTTATCCGCATTGTCGTCGATCCCAACAGGATAGGAGTCGTCGTGATCTGTTGTCGTGGATGTTGCGATGGTGTATGAGATCAGGTTGATGGTCGTTGTCGGCGTGGAAAAGGTCGGCGTGGAAGATTGATGACGGAGAGGTGGTGCCGGTTTCAAGATTGAGATCAATATCTCGTCAAAGTTCTCGATTGAAGTCAATGTCGATTCAAACTAGAAATTGGGTCGAAGTGAGTGTCGCGGTGTTTGAGAATGAAACCACCGGTCGATGACTTGGTCGGAGGCGGTTTGCGAGATCGACGACGAGATTCGTGGTCGATGGCGAGGTCGATAACGTGGCTCGTGATTGATGGCGAGGTCGATGTCCAATAGTGAGGTTGACAGCGAGATTGAAGAAGATTGGGAAGAAGAGGGGGGGCAAGGTTAATTACACAATCATGGCTTTGATACCATGATAATCAGAGTTAGGATTAGGGTTGGAGAAGAATTGGGGAGAATTAGATGGGTGGATGAATCCCATCTCATCTCCTTTTATTATTATATATAAGGACTTTCCTTCTTATATATATTTATTACATAACACCATCAATAAGGAGGGCTGTTTATCCTGTTTTAGCATAATAGGGTTTTCACAACTATTTGTCATATTTCCTTGATGTGATAGAGCATTACTTCTGTGATTTCAGAAAACGAATAACCGGTTATGGATTTAGAATGGGTAGGAGTTATTATGTGATAAGCCTGGAGAAGTTTGGTATATGAGCATTGTGTGTGCTACATAAAACAAAAGCAATTCTCTTGAGCGTGAAGTTTGGTTAAGATTTTTACAGAATTTAATTTTGGACCACCAATACACTGAGAGACCTCTTTGGGATAATTTTTTTTCTATTTTGACTAGAATTTCTTTGTTTCACAAAATCTTATTGCAACTCTGCTCACCCCCCTCTTTGTCTCCCTTACACAACATGTTCATGTCTTCTCTTGCCATACATCCTTCCCAATTGCAACAATATCAGTCAATGGGTTTCTCATTAGTCGTTAGGAATGCCACTTCCATCATAAGGAAGTCGAAGTTTCACAGTAACCAGCAAATATTGGTGAACGCTTGCTTAACCTCTACTCTCCCTTTTGTGGGAAGTTTAAGCAAGAATCATCAAACTGGTTTTGAAATGCCAGCTAGGTCGGCCTTTCTTCAAAATGACGTGAATGCCTTCTTGCAGCCTAGAAATTTCTTATTCTTTCTGCTGCACTGGCTTTCTTTATGCAGTTTCTTGTTTTTATTATGTATTGACATGGAGCTCGCTGTCAATAATCAATGATCATAGAGGAACTTGAGAGGAGAGTTGGTAAGACATGTGGCTTGTGATGAGGTTATAAGTTCAAAGCATGTCAATAACATTATTAGAGAAACTGTCTCTGCTATGGTGAGGGTGGGAGGGACCCGCCCCAATTTTTAAATATTCAATAGTCACAGTCTGTAAACGTGCTTGATGACATAGTCAAAACCAAAAGCTACAGTTAAAATGAAAATAACAAAGCCAATCGTTAGCCAATTATTGTCCAAAGACTTTCTCCCTTTTGTCAATTTACATATTTGTAATTGGCAGACAGTTAAGCCAGATAAAATATGAATGCCACCTAAGGGGTTATTGCCGGAGGATAATTTGATGTGCCTTTATACTAGTTCCAGTATCAACCTTCAAACTGTAATCTGTATACACCAACTGAAAATTGTTAATTTTCTTGATAAATAATTACATTTTTGCTACTCTGTTGTGGGTAATAATGCTACTCTGGTGGACACCCATGGACAAATCATCTATGTAGTTGCATTTATTATGCTCACACGACGAATTATGTTAATGCCCATAAATCCATGGAAATACATCTGTTATGACCAAGCTGACACTTTCCCTATTTTCAGTTTTTACTTATTTTAGTACTACTGGAGTTCTGCATCATGCCTATTTTCTCTATGAAAACAGGGCAATGACTATTGTGTCTGTTATTCTTGGTCGTACTTTTCACTATGTGGATGACATCCTTCCGTTCAGGTAGTTCCACTCCTCTCTTTACCAAACTGTCCTGATTTTATTTTTGTTGTTAGTCTTGTTTTATTGCTTCAGATTTTCTTCATGGAGTTTCTATTTGCCTCATCAATTTAAAGACTCTCAAATGTCATATAATGCAGATTAGGTGAGATTGATTTGCCGATTGATGATATTGCAGCAGTCTGCCTCTTGGTAAAATTTCATCAGTTCTTTGATCATCATGAATAGAATGATACAAGGCAAAAGTGTGGGTGTTTGGATAAAACCACACACTTTCGTACCTGTGACTCTTTTGTACAATTTAGCATGCAACATATGCTCATAACACGTGCATCATCATGCTTGAAGCATCAGCAGAGTGCTGACTTTAAATAATGCCAGGTTTATTTTGGAGTTACAACATTGCTCGAAGCGTCTTCAGGTGATGGACTAAAAGTAGACGAAGAACAAAAGGAGGTTAGTTTGTTTCCTTATTTCCCTGTCACAAATCAGCACTTTCATAAAATTCCTATTTAGGTGTATTCACCTTCTTTTTTGGACATTGTCATTTATTACCATCTATGTCCAAATAAATCTTGGATACTTTTATGGAGAAACATTTCAATTATGACTTTTAGAATTGTCAATTATGCTATTTCTGCTTTCTGCTTTTGATCAATTCCATCAGAACTTTGAGAACTACATGTGGAGAGACTAGTGGTGTTCTAACAGCAGTTTTCCTACAAGGATCAGTTATTGTAAATTTGTAAAAACTTGGGAAGTAAAGATATATTAGAGATTTGAGGAGAATAATTTTTGATATTCATTCCCCTGGTAGAAGGTTGTATATGTACTCTTTGCCCTTCTTTTTTGTGTGAAATATAGGCATGCAGACCTCTTGCCCACTGCAAGGAGGTTTTACTACTGTGCATGTACACTTTGACCTAAATGAAACAAAGATGATGTCTACTAATATACCTTGCTCCCTATCTAAAGAGGACCTACAACTCAGCTTCACCATTGTCAAAGGAGGGGTGCACAAATCTGCTAAATTGCTTCCTTGCCTGCACCATAAATGACCTAGCTTGCCTTCCTGATACTTCCCCTCAAGTTGGGTATATCAATACCCAACTTTGGAAAATAATGTTGAAATGAAGCTGTCCTTGAGAGAAAGAAGTAACTGATAGCAGCAAATGTGCTAGCTAGCCTCTCATACATTTTGTAGACTCATACTGTAGTAGATAGTAATACAGTACTTTCGGTATCCTGTTTATTGGCGTGAATTTTTTTTTTATTGATGTTGGAATCAGATGAAAAATGATCTTTTGTAATCCAATTTGAAACTTCATTAAAGTTTTCTACCTTGGTAATTTGAATATCACTAATATAGTAATTTTGTATTGCACCAAATTTGTTGCTTTATTTTATCTCTGGTAAAAACTCTTAAATTAAATTATTCTCAAAAGACAAAAAAACAAGAAAAGAAAGTCCTTCTACATAATAGCTTAATTTATTGCACAAACTGATCTTCTTTCAATTTGAAGTCTCTTCAAGAATTGCATTCATATTATTTGTAATCTACTATCTGTAATATTGCCTTGAACTGTGAGATCTATGTTAGCTCGCGGGGGAGGGAAGGGGGTTGGAAAGGAAGAAAACATAAGAGAGGAATTTACCTTATGAAGTATTTTAGAGACTCTGACCCCCAATCATAAAATAGTGAGGGTTTAGGACGGATTCGATAGTATTGGTTTAGGATGGGATAATGACTTTTTCAAATGTTTGACGTGGACAAAGAAAATCTAGTGATCTGAATGGAATAATCTAACAAACAAAATGATGCGGACATCCGACGACACTAGAGGCGCCATGAGTTTATTCGTTTTTGTTGATCAGAATCTGTATTTTTATTTATTTGAGTCGAGTATGTTTTCTTATTTGTTTTTAGCTGTGTTTCTCTCTTTTTAGTTTCACATCGACTTTGTGGAGAAAATCTTCAATTCTGTAAGCCTATAAAGGCAATAGACCGATAAGTTGTAAAATAATGAAGTTTGATTAATGAAATTCAGATTATTTTCGAAATGAAAATTATCTTTTAAGTTTTGGGTGTGAAATCCAAATCTAGTTATCCTTTATCTCCTCTTTTAAAATTCTATTCTTATCTCAAACTCCCCAAATATCTCAACTCCTCCATCTCAAATCCACATCCTCTCATATCCACTCTCAGCCAAAAGAAAAAAATACAAAATAAGGAAAAAAAAACCCCACAGAAAGCCCAGCCGTCTCCCCTTTTCTTCCTCATGTAGCCCCCACCACCTCTTTTCTCTTGCTTTCTTTCACCTGCACCAAAACCAAAAGAAACCCATCGACAAAGCTTCGTCAGCACGCCTCCTCTCCTCTCCCGATCTCCTGTCTCACACGCCGCCGATCAACCTCTTCCTCCCTCGTCATCGTAGCACCAGCCCATCGACGATCACCTGAAGCCTCTTGGCATCCCTCGTTCCCCTCGTCAGCATGTCCTTTCTCGACCAACCTCACCTACAAGTTCAGAGCTCACCACCCTTCTCTCCTTCATCCTCGTCGTCGACGTCTGTCACCCAATCATCTACGATGAGGCCGCCAATTTCTCAACTGCCGAAGCTTTCCTGCTTGCAACCGAGGCCTACACCCCTCGCCCAAGTACATTAGTCGCTCATGGCTTCAACATTCAACTGCCAACACCCCTCCCTTCACGTCTGTTGCTGCGAGTGCTCGTGACTCATCCTTCATTTTCCTGCACACCACCTGCTCGACAAATGTCGACTGCAACCTGACAATAGAGATTAGATCGTCCCAGTAGCAATAGATTCAACAAGGCAACAACATCAGGACCCATCACAAGATCAGAAAGTAGTGAATACAAGATCACCAATAGTGACATGTTACCTGAGAACATAGCTTATCAATAGGTAAATTCTACTTCATCAATCAAGTTATCAGTGGATTACACTACACTTTTATCTCTGTAATTTTATCATCTTTTCTTGCTGTCCATTATAATTGAAGTTGTGTGCTTCTGTTATATTTGTTGTCTATTGATTCTAATATTGAAAAGTAGGACTATTTTTGGTTAACTGAATATTACGTCTGATTTCTTGAGATGAGAATTGTCTTGACACTACAATTGCAAATAGTTGTTAAATCCATTTTGTGACACTACCAGTTTTAAGTGATTTCCTACCGAAGATCATATTTTTGGTAAAATATTGTAGAATTTTAATTTTCACTGATATCTCACTATAGGTTCCCTGTTTCACATCACAAAATTGTTAGGTTTTAGAGAACAGATGATTTAACTTTAAATTAGGGCTTGCCTCTCTTTACATGATGATAGACAAATAAGATGCGGGTATGTGTTTGCAAGATAACTAAACACCTAATATCCAAGAAGAAAACTACTCAAATAGTCTAATACTCCTCAAGTTGGAACATAAATGTTAATCATGTCCAACTTGTTACAAAGACTAGTAAAATATATTCTAAACAAAATTTTCTAAACAAAAAAAATCTAAAAAGTAAATGACATTGTATTAATTGAAAACCAAATACTGAATCATTAATATTAATGCCGAAGTTGCCAATCAAATCAAGCCGAATCTGAGACGAATCTAACACTTATGCGCGAAGACTGCATGGAAAATTAAATATTCATCTTTTTGGATAGGGTGAGGATTTTAGAGATTCTTAAAACTGAGTAGAAATAGAGGTTTTAGAGATCCTCAAACTCAGTAAAAATAGAGGTTCTGAGAGATCTCAAGCTCAGTAAAAGTAGATGTTCTGATAGATCTCAAGGTCAGTAAAAATAAAAGTTCTGAGAGATCTCAAGCCCATAAGAAAAGGAGGTTTTTAAAGATCCTCAAACTCAGTAGTAGAAACTGTCAAATATAAAAGAATTAGATCAAATAAAACCCATAAATGCCTTCGGATCGCCCACAAACATAGAAAATGACTCTTAAATCACCAAAATCGGACACCAATATACCAAGATAGGACCAAAACAATGTCAGCCGTCAAATTAACAGTATTCCAGCCATCAAATTAATAGAATTTCAGACTGCAAATCTATTAATCGTGAACAGTAATGCCACGGTATTGTTCGTGTGAGCAATAACTTTTTTCTTTTAACAAGATAAACGTAAAGTAACTAGCCAAAAAAAGACCATCAACAGTATAACCAACTAAGATAACTAGATAGGCGGATGCACCCATCCCCTCCAGAAGACTAAGCAAAATAGAACATCAGTAGTGTCAACAACATAACTAAGCACCAAGACCAACAACAGTTTCAACAACTAAGATGAGTAGCTAAAGAAGACCATAAGCAGCATAACCAACTAATATAACTAGGCAGGCGGATGCACCCCATCCTCTCCAGAAGGCTGTTGTAGCCCATTCCCTTCAACAGGGGGCTGGGTCCCATCAGCATGAGCAGGAGGCCGGACCCCGTTGGCAGGAGCAGGGGGCCCTCAAGCAAAGCCTCCTCTCGAAGGAGGAAGAGTGAGATAACTTAATCTTTATCCCTCCATGACCTGATAGAATCATTTGAATAATCTCTTCATACTCCTTATCATTTTCTACCAGGATTTGAAAGATATTAGCCCTGCTATAGGAGAAATCGAAAGGTTCTTCCTCAACTTCAGTGTGATCATAAACAAACTCTTCAACTTCACGTTGAACATGAGATGTCCAGGAGGGACATAAATTCTTTTAAAAAAAGTATAGATGCTTAAAGTAATCTTTTGAGATTCGACCAATATGCCCATGTGAAGAATGAATAGCGAGCTCACTTTTAGTCTTGCTATGAACAAACATGTCTACACATTTCATGTTTCTTGTGCAGCATCTTTTGCTTACGTTGGTAATGGTCTTGAATGATGCAGGCATCAGAGGGCGAGTGAGTGTGGTGCAAGCACATTTTGAAGCAAACTGTGCAAAATGCCTTGGTTTTGTCTAGTATGGGAATTGGTGGAATTCAACCCTGAGCAGCCGCCCTGGGGACCCCACCACCTCCTCCTCCTTTGTCACTGCCGCCCTCACCACCTTCACCAAGGGAGTCAATTGACTCACTTTCATCTTTACCTGTGTCACAAGATATGAGCCCCGGTTGTCCCGCTGGAAGAGGCAGAACAACCAGTGGATTGCTTCCCAGTGCCACTGGCAGATATGGTGGAACTAACACCTGATCTCGCGCAATGGCAAAGAAGTTGATACGCCGTCGTTTCGACAGTAGATAGGGCGGGGGAAACACATCAAAATCTGCCAGTGCTCGCTTGAGAATGATTTCGCTTCTTAACGTTGACTGTTGCAGGAGAGAAATGGATTAGGGTTTTTTTGGATGAAGCGGTGTTCACGTGAACACTAATTTTTTTTCCAGATCTGGATTCAGATTACCATCAGATCTGAACCAAAAAAAAAAAAAAGAAGAAGAAAAAGAAGAAAAGAGAAGAAGAAGAAAAGAAGGTGGCTAGGGTTTCTTAGATACGGCTAGGGTTTGGGGGCAGCTAGGGTTAAGAAGTTGATAGATGAAGATGGAGGTGCAGGTGGTGATGGAAGAGGAATCCCTCTGTACCATGTTAGTTTTTAGAGAATATGCGGCTTAACTCTAAATTAGGTGTTGCCTCTCTTTATATAGATGATAAACAAATAAGATGCGGGTATATGTTTACAAGATAACTAAACACTCAGTATTCAATAAGCAAAATATTCAAATAATCTAACAAAAGTGAATAATCAATTGAAAAAAGCAATAAGAAATAATTGAAAATTTTGAACAAAACAATACTTGATTTTGGTGTGAATACCATATCATGCAATGACTGCACGACTCCAGATTTGTTCACTCCAAATAACCATATCTTCCTCAATTTGGAATTAAGATCTTAACAAACCTAAATAATTGTACATTCTACTATGGTCCAAGTTATATCAGATTTCAAATCATAAATTTAATATTTTATGATATGTTGGATTTACTATATGTATATTTAATACTGTAATTTTATTTTCTGGGGTAATAGTAAACAAAAAGTCAGGTGTTGGCTGTGAGCTGTGATGGTGCAAAGTCTTTTTCTTTCCTGAACCACATCCTTGCATGAACAGATAAAGAAGGCGTTCAGCTGTTTAGAAAATGAGCCAGAATGTGCTTATCCCGAAGGACTTACTAAAGGATTTAACTAAACTTGTTGGGGGCAATGTACCCCTTCCATATCTCCCAAGTTCCATCTATGTATTTACATAAAGTGTCACATAGTTATGTTGCATAAACTATTGTCATAGTAGAAAAGTCACTTGCTAAAGTTGGAGTAGGCAGAGTGATTATTTGTTGGACTACTTCTGTTTGATCTGCAGAAGTTCTCATTGCTTAGGATCAAAAATCTTATCCCATAAAGTTCAGCGTTTAACAATCTTATTTCAAACTCATTACATGTTCAAAAGCAATCTAGAAGCATTTCATAGAATTCAGAATTAGCCTGTGATGGAAAGAACTCCAACATTTCCATACAAAATTTACAGATTAAATTTAGAGCACTGTCATCAAGTTAGAATGCCAACTTGTATCTGTTTCTGATACATACTTTATTGTCTTTAATCATACTTTCAGTCTGCACTTTTGTACCTGAAGATTTTTTAACGATCTTGTATTCCTTTTCATACTTTTGGAGGACTTAAAGTGGGTCTTGGATAATTGAGTATTTCTCTGAAACCTGGGATGACTTGAAATGCCATTCAGGCAGAACTGGCAGTTTCGGAATTATCAGCAAATGGTGCAGGAATCATGGCTGCTGCCAATACAATAATCAGTACTTTCTTGTTGGTGTTTGTTGCTGAATGGGGTGATAAATCCTTTTTCTCCACAATAGGTGAGTCTCATATATCACTTATCTTGCTTGTGGAGAGAGCATAACTGAATTTATTAACTGATAACAACCTTGTCTTTACAGCACTTGCTGCAGCTTCTTCACCTCTTGGTGTCATTGCTGGAGCTTTGTCTGGTCATGGTCTTGCAACACTGGTATGGTTTCAAATTCGATATGATCAGATCCAGGAATTATTTTATTTTTCTGCACTGAATGACCAGTTAAAACATATAGTTTTAGTTTAGCAAGCTCTTGAAATTCTATTTACAAACCACAGAACTGTCAAACCCTGTAGTGTCTGAGATAAATCTTGTTTTGTTTCTTGTTCTTGTAAAGTATCATGTGCACCTTATGAGCTTTAGAACCTTTATACTTCGTCCATCTTGACATGTTTTCCTTTATCTTTCCAAACCCTTAAACACAAAGTTGAACTTTGCTGTATCTGCAGTTTCCAATTTACAGTGTTAGTCATGCATGATCTAGTGCCAAGTTTTATGAATATCGCATTTATGGTTGTTATTATTCATTATATTCCTCTAACACAATCATTTTTAAATTTTATTTCAAGCTTTAAAAAAAAAAGGAAATAATGGGTTTTTTGTGTGGGCACTAGTCTAGTTACTGGATCAAAATATTTGTATTCCTACTTCATTCACATCTTTGGAAGCATATGCTCAGTCCATTGCTCTCAATTGGTGACATTTGATAGTCTTTTTCTGGGTTTATGAAATAGTAGATAGATACTTAATTATGAGCAATTTACATTTTACGCCGTGGTGATGTCTTCTTTTCAAGGCAAAAGGGAGAGCCAAAATGGGCCAACGAATTACCAAATAAAGAAGAGATAAAAATATGGAATTAGCTTATTATTCCAATTTGAGCTCTAGGATGGTACTATATTTTGATCTCTTCGATGCTAAATTAAAAGTTATGATTTAGTGACTTTCTCAAGGATTAAGTAGGGATATGAGAGGCTATGAAAAGTCTTGTAACCAATGAAGTTTCAGGGGAAGAGGGGGAGAACTTTTTTGAGGTAAAGATATAGATCAATAAGGGAGAGAAAGATCGCGTAGAGAGAGTCATGAATACCTTTTTGTAGGTCAAGCTAAGAAAAATGTTTGGCATCAATGTGTGATTGATTCACCATGGGAAAGAGAGCTCTTTATTAATGTATGTGTTTAATCTTTAGTGAGGTGAGTGCTCAATATCCATGCTTGTTTTGGGAAAAGAAGATTCACGTGTTGATTGCTTTCTTGTACTGATACTATAACATATCTTTATCGATGCTCTTTGCTTGGGTATAGGCTGGCTTTGGCCTGTTTCTTGTATTTTTCTTTGATGTATTTGCTTAAATCTAGTACATGGTCAATGTCCAATGAGAAAGCTGAGGTCTCGTTTCCGCTCAGTTGGTTAAACCCGAACAACAATCACAACAAACTGAGCCGATGGTTTGCCAAGACATACAAAGTGTACAATGTATTGCCAAAGAGAGATTCAAGAGTTTATAGATGGGGTTGAGTCTGTAAGAAAGAAAAAGTGCCAAGTTGATCAGGTGGAGACGAGTACGTTGTCGAGTGATGAAGGCATCCAATGAAAGAAGTTTAATGTAAGAACATGGTTCAAGACATCAGAGGATGGAAGGCAGAGTCACGTTGGTGATAGATTGTGACGAGAAAAATACATCATGTAGTCGACGTGTGATGGGTTTAGTTGTGACATGGTGAGATCATTCTCACACGTTGGTGGATTTATCAAGTTTGAGATCATCACGAAGTTGATAGATCTAACATCAGTTGAGATCATCAATTGGAGGTTCTGACAAACATCAAAATAGTAACAATATCAGTAGCTAATGATTGATGGAAGGACGACCATGATAGTGTCCCAGCGGGAAGCCCAATAAGACCATGATGTTTATGTGAGGCCATTAGTCTTAAAGGGGAAGACAATGATGGATAGACAAATCATAGCCAATGATCGATAGGAAACATTACGACAATATTGGCTATGATTGGCAGGAGTTTATGGTGGTAAGCTCAAGAACAGAGATAGGCCAAGCAGTCAAGAAGGCATCACAAACCGAATGTTGGCTGATGGCGGTAATGATATAAATGGCTACATCCCAAATTCGAAAGATGCAGGAATATAAATGTATAGTGGTACGATTTGTGCATGCAGATTTATAGCTTCATAGCTAAGGAGTATTTGCTTCGAGACAAACATTTGCATACAAAAGACAATGATAATCAGATTACTCCAATTGCAGTGATGTCCCTACGTGGCTTCGAGGGAATTTGAAGTTAAAATGAAATATAGCGCACATGGACATTGTGACACAGGACGGAAGGGGGAATGACTAGGGTTTTGGAATTCGGGGAAGAAATTAAGTTTGTGGTGGAATTGGGGATAAACTAACCTAAGGTTTGGAAAAAATGGGGGAAAAAGTAAAGATTGATCGGGCTTCACACTCAGGTGATCGCTCACCCACTCCATTGCACACGGAGATTAGATTTGGGCTTCACACCCAAGAGAATTGCTCTCCCACTCCATGCTTCACACATGAAAATTCAAAAGAATCCAATTAGAGTTTTAATCTCTCAAAATTTCAATATTCCATTCATTGATCTTAAGCAAAAGAATTACAATAGTTTATATAGAAAAGAAGACCCATGCACTGCTTGTGCCTTACATAAAAAAGCCTAATTAAAAAATAAAAATTAGTATAAGAAAATAAAAACTAATAAAATAATTCTTTCTAATTGTCTTCATGTCCCCTATCATTCTCTCGTGGTTGGAGAAAACTCGTATTCGAGTTTTAAAGGTATAGAAGATGGTTGTCCTTCAGTTCTATGCCCTAAAGACATCGTTGTACACTCGGATGGTGGCTGAATTCATAAGTCAATAATTAGGACATCTTACCCAGATGAATCACTC
Source organism: Agave tequilana (assembly GCA_038442645.1). Classification (NCBI taxonomy): domain Eukaryota; kingdom Viridiplantae; phylum Streptophyta; class Magnoliopsida; order Asparagales; family Asparagaceae; genus Agave; species Agave tequilana. The sequence goes on along the minus strand of JAVJIF010006980.1, from coordinate 164,645 downwards.
ACTTATGCATCACATATAAAGATTTCAAAAATTGAAGACTAAATCTGTTGCCAATGCATTTTAATCTAAAATGGGTCATATTGAAATTGCAACATTTAGAACCTTTTGGATCTTTTGAAAGAACAATTCCCTCCATTATGAACTCAAGATCCATTAGGACAAAAAGGAGCGTGTCCCACGACTCCAACACTTCGAAAATGACTCGATTTGAACTCCAAACAGTTGAGAAAAGGCCAAAAACCTCAGCTGGCCCGTAGACGGGCCTAAAACAACAAATGAGGTGGGTCTGTTAGGGGGTCGGATCTACTGGAAGCGGGTCTGAATGGAATTAGACTTGGGTCAGAGAGGACTTGACCCAAATTGGTTTAGGTTTTGCTTCGTGCTAGAAGGGTTGTTCAATGAAGAAGATGAGGTGAACACATACAATCGGTTGAAGGAAGGGCGGCAGCGAGGAAAGAAGAAGAGGATGGTGGCGCGAGGGTTTGAGTCGTGGTGAAGGCGGCGACTAGTTTCAAGGGGAAAGGTGCTACAGGTGGCACATATTAGAGAGCAGGGAGAGAGGATAGGGGTGGTAACTTTGCGGCGAGGTTGTGGCCGCTGGATTTGAGGCAGCTATAGATCTAGGGTTAAGTTTTTGAGTGTTGAATGGAGGAAGATGACGAATAGTAGAATTTGAAATTTTTTGGGGATTTGGGGAGAATTTTGGAGGTTTTTTTATGAGCAATTAGGATTTTGGCATTTTTTTTAAAACTAAGGGACAAATCTAGGGGTCTTATGTTTTTCAAAGGAAAACTATGGATTTTGGGAGAGGAAGAGGAAGAATGAACCATAAATCTAGAGTTTTGAATTTTGTGAAAGAAATCATGATTTTAGTTCTCATAGCAATTTGATGCAGGACAGATCGGGGAATAATTAGGGTTTTAGAAATTGGAAAAAAATTAGGGTTTGTGGTGGGAATGGGATAAACTAATCTAAGGTTTGAGAAAAATTGAGAAAAAAGATAAAGATTGATTCGAGTTTCACACTCAGATGATCGCTCACCCACTCCATGCATTGCACATGGAGATTAAATTCGGGCTTCACACAGGAGAATTGATGTCTCCCTTCATACCTCACACACGAATATTCAAAAGAACTCAATTAGAGTTTCAATCTAAAAAATTCAATAATCCATTCATTGATCCCAAGTAAAAGAACTACAATAGTTTATATAAAAAACAACACGTGCAATACTCATGCCTCACATAAAGAAAAATGAAACTCTAATTAAAAAATAAAAAAATAAAAAATAAAAACTACTAAAATAACTCTTCTTAAATGTCTTCATGTCTCCCATCACATTGTCTATGAAGGCATATTGTGGAAGCAATGAAAAATCCATGTTAAGATGGAGGGTCAGAAAACTCAATGTGGGGTGTAAGCATGATGATGTCTCATGGAATCAACACTAAGGGTGGACATGTTTATATTCACATGACAGTCCGTGACATGCCATTGAGAGAGGCGGCATAAAAGAAAGCTCCAAGGTTTGAATCAAAATAGAGGCAACAACCTTGTGCTTAAGAGGTAAAGTTATACCTGCCCAAAATTGACAAAATAAAGAATAGAATCAAGTAAATCATAAACAGAAAAAGCTTGATGGTTAAAAGTCCTATTATTTCTTAGTCCAAACTACCTAAATCATGAAAACCATAAACACGTTCCAGAACATATGAATTCTCCTTTTCACCCTTCTGTTTTTCCAAATAGTCCACCATGAATGAAGAGAACCAGCTTCGCTTTAACTTCAATACATTAGAAAAATCCCAAATCAGATCTAAAGCTGGACAACTGACAAATAAGTGCACTGATTTCCTATGATTAATACAAAAAATATATTGATGAGCATTACTAATATTGCTTTTATATGAATTACTGATAGTTAATTTATTTTGAATGGCTAACCAATTCAAGATCCTGACTTTGACGTTCTGCCGAATAAATTTGCTCCAAGCAGGACAAAACTACTGTTATTCATAAACTTATAAAAAGACTGAAGAGAGACTTGATCAGAATAATTCCACCTCCAAATGAAAACATATCTATTAGTCCAATGATAAGAACTAAGAAAACAAATTAAATCAACAAAGATAGAGACACAACACATATCTATAACTCTTAACAAATTGAATATTCCAATCCCTGTAATCATCCATTTATATTGAAAAGATAGAAGCGTTCTTATCTCTAGCGATAGCAAATAAAGAAGGATAAGAACTGTTAGAGTAACATTACCTATCCAAAGATCAAGCCAAAATCTCTCATTTTTACCCTCACCAAAATGGAACTTATTACCACATCTAAAACTTTCACTACACTTCCTCTCTCCTTCCTAAAAACGGAAGCACCGACAAGAGGCCTACCATCTAGCCTTTCGAGTCGCCTTCTTGAAAATCTGGCCTTAATTCTCGTTTCTCTCTTAGTTTCATGATTACTCTCATGCAGATTGGGATGACAATGTTATAGACTGTTGATCGCTCATTGGTTCTATATATTCATTATTAATTCTCTTATTTCATTGATTGGGCACCAAGAAGCGTACTTCAGTAATATTGTACGGTGGTTTGTTGAAGTGGTTTGGCTTTCCTTCTTACTTGGTGAATACATATTGGGCCACTGTTTAGATCACCAGCAGTTTGGTGCCAAGCACATTGTCTTTAGATATATTCCGCATGAGCTTGTTGACTTCTTCACCAAATCATATACAATAGTTTTTTCTTTCTTGGCAAAGTTTTTTTTTTTTTTTTTTTTTTTGAGTCACCATAAATTTATGAAGGGATGTTAGTTGTATATATTTATGTGTATTTCATATCATGATATATTCTTACCTATTGTATTGTTGTATGTATTTTGTGCATTTTCTCTTGATAAAGGATGAAATGAAGTTTCTCATTCTTATTCCCTTTCTTTTATTCCATGAAATATCACAGTGAGCTTACATCAGCTTTAAATATCTGTAGCTTGCAGTTATTGGAGGTTCTTTACTGGGAACACTTTTCTCTGAGAAGGTAAGTCTTACTTTTGAGAATTAGCATTTACCATAGGAGATATTGAATATAATAGCCATGATGTATTGTTACATCTAAAAGATCCATGCACAAGATTCAGTTTTTTTTTAAAGTTAGTGAAACTAGAAAATAGTTTATGCAGCATGATTAGAAAATAGTTTATGCAGCATGATTAGCTTGAAGCTCAAGCCCCTTTCCATATACATTTTGTATTATACATTGGGATTGTTGAGCACCAATTTCATGTAAAAATATCAGTTATGCTAAGAAGTGTCCTGTTCCTTTTTCTTTTAAGAAAATGAAGTATACTAAAAGGCTACCAACATGATATGCACGGTGATATCTAGCATACATACAGAAATCCTTTTGCTTATTTCTTAATGAATAGTGAACATGTTATTATCTTTAAGAATTCCAAATACCCCAAATATTCTTTAAACAAAGTACTGAGGCATCTAGTATTCTGTTGTATTTGCCTCCTACCCATTATAGCTTCATTATCATAAAATTTTCAATATACTTCATCATTGCTGCCTTTAAGAAAAATGATAAAACAGAGAGTTTGCGTTTTTAGGTAGTCAACGAATTTCAAATCTTATTTTTACAGAACATAAATCTGTTATATGCCTCAAATTTTTTGGCATACCACACCTAAATTATTTTTTGGATTAGGTTAATCTGACCCCTATCAAGCAACGTGTCGTGCTGTCCCTTTCAACACAAAAAATTCTTTTGAGCATCCATGCAAAATTGGTTGTTTTCAAATCTGAGGCCAGCTTCCAATGGAAAAATTAATTTATAATGTCAGTATTTAAGGGTCTACATACTTTTTCCAGGAAGAGGCATCTCTGATGACATGGTAACAAACTTTCTCCTAGCGACTGTCCAGAATGTAGGCTTTGTTTTATATTGGCAGTATTTGATTTTTTGCTTAAACTATTTACACGTATCCTGTTTTTGCAGGTTATTGCTTACATAGGAGGAATTCTCTTTCTTGTCTTTGCTGTAGTAACATTGATTGAGACTGTGAGCTAGACAAAGTTTAAAATGTACCATGGTAGCAGGTAAACTCAAGAACGGTATACTATCATGTCGTTTGTTTCTTCATTCAATTCATAGTCAAGGTGATTAACATGGATTTTGCTCCCCATATTACTCAGATGGCTTTGCAAAAGGCAAAGTTGTTGACTGATTTTTATAGCATGAAAATGCTACAGGAAAAATCATTTTATATCTGAAAGTAGTTTTCTTAATCTTATGTTAGTGTTTCTCAATGTAAATACCATGCAGATTATATACTTTTTGCCCTTCTGTAAACAACATGGATGCTGATTAGGTAAAAGGCATTAGTAATTTTTCTCCGCTGACTAAAGAGTTAAAGAGTGGTGAAAACTTCAGATAAGTTTCAGAATTAAAACCTTTTAAGACCCGCCATTCGGGTTTGGGTATAGAAAGTGTCATAAATGTGCCTGACCCGACCCATTGACACCCCTAGTATCTGGTGTAATTTATTGCAGGAACTGATGCGTAAAACTTTTAATTATAGAAGAGGTAAAAAAAAAAAAAAAAGATGAGAGAGGCACTTTAATATATTTGTTTGTAAAACAATATATTTGCCAGTATACTTTGCTATGTTTAAAATATATCCATTTAGTCATTTTATGCCATATTTATATTTTTACACCCAATTCAAAAAAAAAATGCGCAAATGTTTTTACTAGTCTGTGCACGTCACGTGCCAAAAAATCAAATGATAATTTAAGTCACATTTCTAGTCACAAGTCACAACAAGGACATGTATTATTCGCTATGAATTAGTATTGATTGTGACGGTATTATATGATCATATCCTGTGCCCAACATGAAATATTATTGATATAGAAAATATATGTTGATGTTTTGTGATTAATTTTTCTTAGATCTAGAAAATATTAACTAGTATGAATTGTTTCATACTTGGAAAGTGAGCAATAGAGGAAAGATGGATTAATGCTTAAAATGATTTATTTGCAAATGAATTGAATTCAACCTTTCTTTAATTCAAAATTTTAAAACATCAAGATCTATTTTTCTATTGTGTATATATAGCCTTATAGTTTTTCTTTTGAATTATAAGATATAACCTGGTGCAAGAGAGATTTGAACTCCAAAACTCTTGCCACCGCAAAGAAATTTTATCATTGTGTTACAGTGACACTTTTTTTTTGCTAATCATAGTGACACTTGCTATACAGACTTATATGGTACGCATATTTAACAAACGAGATTCTTCATGTGCATGCAATCCTTAAATTAGGGATTTATGTGCATGTCAATTCTTTTATATAATTCAAAATTTCCTTGTAAGAAAATAATCTCACTATAAATTGGATCACACACATGGTTGATTGAAACAAGAAACAATACCATACATATAGTATGTCTTGAGTTGGAGTTTCGATTCTTCTTGTTCTTTGCTTGGCTCTTAGTGCAACATGTAAAACATCAATTTCTTTTTATCTGCTAATTATTTAAAATTTCTTCTTTTTATTTTTTAAGTTTCTCATATTATACATGTTTTTATATTTATATTGGATGTTTTTTTTCCCTTTTTGGTGATTGACTTTCAGACGACACCGGTGCCGTGCAATGCTGCTGCGAGCGCTATGTATAGGGTCCTGGTGGTACGAAACATTGTTCAGGTGTTGCAAAAGTACATGCAATACTTGGTGCCAGAACTCATGTAGGGGAGGAGAATGCAAGATCTGTGGTGGCAAAGTTTGTCATTGTTATTGCTAATGTATTCACTTGTTACTATACTTATGGGATCATTATGGTTGGCTAATAGAAGCGTCACCCTTGTTCTCAATCCATCTCCTTTCAATTAATGGAATATTATTTTCTTCATATTTTTCTTGTTGGATTTTAATATTGTGAAAACTCAATTTTCGCGAGTATTGTATTTTTGTATATTGCAACTAAAATAGAAATATTTGAGATGGTCAAACATTGCTCCCCTAAGAGTCGGTCGTAAGATTTAGTTCTCTCCACATGTAATTCCAATGTCTTTAGGGAGTTGCTTCAGACATGAAATATGGGGAAAAAAAAGTAGAAAATTTAGAGAAAATCAAGGTACTTCTCCATTGCTGGGTGTAACCAAATGCCACTACTCTCTATTTGTGTTTGAACATCAAGAGGAAAGTCTAAAAGAGAGAAAAGAGAACAAAATAGGCATCAAGATATACTAGAGAAAAAAAGAGAAAAAAAAAAAAGGAGGAGGAAGAAGAAAGGCAAGAACCATCAATCATGGGTTTGTTTTGGACATGTATTGAGATCCTCATTGCTATACTGCTTCCCCCTGTTGGGGTGTGTTTGAGGCACGGTTGTTGCAGTGTATGTGCTCTTAACCCATCTTATATGCATATTTTTTTTCTCTCTTGTTTCGATTAATCATCGTTGTGTTAATTTTGAGTTGTCATATGTTTGTTCTAAATCTAATTTTGATGCCCCAACAGCTGGAGTTCTTCATCAGCTTGTTGTTAACAATCTTCGGCTATCTCCCTGGGATCATCTACGCCGTATATGTGATTGTTTCTATTGATCCTGACCAATATCGCAAGGAGTATTACCAGACTCTTTATCCCTAGTTTGTAGAGCAGGGATCATTTAGATCTTCAACCTTGTTGGTTGGTCTGTTTATTTTAGCTTGAGTTCTCTCTTCTTTTGTTTGAAAATTTTTTGTTGCAATAGTTATAATGTTGGCTATGAAACTAAGTTTTAGATGTGTTGACCTTTCGTTTATTGATTATAATGAAGATTCATGATTTTATTTTTTTTATCCCCTTCTGATTAGCTTTAATTCATGACATTCATTCTTGAAGAGAAATTGATTAGGATAATTAGTTAATTTGTATTTTGTCATTGTTCCTCGCGCATGTTATGCTCTTTTCATATGTTGTCTTATTTCTTGAGAAACTTACATAATAGAATTAAGGCGTGTGATCTTTTTTTTTTCTTTTTTAATTTTAGAAGCTGTCCAAATTTTATTGCGAGGAATAAATAATTACAAGGAAGAAAATGGGAAAGGCAAGATTTACAAGAAGGGGGGAGAAACAACTATGGGGTGAGATGAGGAAATGAGTTTTCAATTTTTTTTTTTTTTTTGGGTAATATCTTAAAATTTATCTCAACACTTTTTTAAGGTTTTTTCTTTAAATAAGATGAGATAGGCGAATTTAATGATTCAAAAATAAAAAAATGGGAATGATAGATTATTAAAGTTATAAAAGTTGAGAGGGTAAGGGGGTTCACCTTTTTCTTTTTTCCTTCAAGCAAACAGATATCTTAGATTTTCATTTTTTTTTTTGTTTACGTGGATTTCACATTGCAACATTAAATTCTAGCCCATTTGTTAGGAATAATATTTTTCTTACACACTTATAAATGACACTTTCTACGTAAGAATAATACTCTCTCCGTCTGCATATTGTCGGCTTTTGACCTGGTACGAATTTTAAGAAAACTCTAGTTGATAGTTTAAGTATTAGAGAAATTTCATTTTTACCTTTACAATTAGTTAAAAGAAGAAGGATATTTTTTATACAAAAAAAAAAAGGTGAAGATATTACTCTGTACTCTATATTCGTCCTCACTATCTTGAAAAAATTGAATATAATTCAGGAGGTTCACTGGTCAGCCTTGTGTAGTTGCGTGTGATTTGAAAACGTGAGTCCGATGTTTATTTCTTTTCCCCTGCAATGAGACACCCAAACCCGCAACTTTCCGTATCGGGTTCGGGCGGTTTCAGATTCAACCCTGACCCGCTTGACTCCCCTCAAATAGATAATTGTCCCCAAATGAACAAAGCCATCGTAGACAGTGGCAAAAGATCCGAAATCAAATCAAAACAGAGAAAAAAAAAGCTTCAACAAATAAGAAGAAAAAAAAAAATTCAAGAATCATCATGAGTTTGTGCTGCAGATGTTTAGAGATCCTCATCGCCATACTGCTGCCCCCTCTTGGTGTCTGCTTGAGGCACGGCTGTTGCACTGTAAGCACTTGATCTTATAACCCAACTAACTAGCTTCTGAAGTTATTTATTTATTTTTTTTTCAATTTAAATTTAATTGTTGTGACAATTACTCAAACAGCTGGAGTTCTGCATCTGTTTGTTCCTTACATTCTTGGGCTACCTCCCTGGGATCATCTATGCTGTGTATGTGATTGTTTCTGTGGATCCTAACCAATATCGCAAGGAGTATTACCAGACTCTAGATGCTTAGATCATAGTGATAATTATTATTGTTCTATTTGTATCCACAGATAATTATGGATTGGATATTGTTTGGCCCTGAAACTATTTGCTTGATTTATGTATAATGATGGAATTTTCGATGTCGACCTTTTCATTTCTATGTCTTAATGCTGATTCACAAATGTTGCCTGCCTGCTTCTTGAGTTTTTTTTTATACTTAAATCTCTTTGCTAGGTTTCCATTGTATGCACTGTAGGAATGAATCTTGTAGCTGCACTTAATTAGAGAGAAAAATAACTAAATTGGTGCTGTATAATTTATATCTCACATGGGTGAGTCCAGTTTGGCCTCGGTAAAGATTTTCATCTCAATCCTGCCAGAAGAATGGAAATATTCTCACCTCTTTATATCTGTTCCTCATATATAGTGTTCTGGTGAGAAAAGTACTTCCATTGTTTACCCTTTTCTTGTTTCTTTACCTGTTTGAACACATAGGGTTATTTTCCGAGGGGAAGGCACTACATTGAGTGAGGTCTGTATGCAGGCAAACAAAATTTCTCTATCGCAGTCAGTGTTATGTGCAGAAAACATGAAAAATCTTCTCTTATCCAACAGTAGCATTACTAATATTATTATACAAGGTAACACTATTGTAGATCTTTGAAAAGTCATTAATGTCATGTATTCTAGCAAGTTACTTTCTTGTTCAGGAAATTCCTTATTATTAAGTATTCCACTATTCCGAGATATATTATCATTAACTGGCGTGGTTCACGAAGGTTTTTCACCTCTCATGGTTTATTCATATATTAGTTTTGAGATTCTAGGTTTATTTGAGAATTTAGTCCAAGATGTATCTTGGCAGCGAAGAACTTTATACTCTGGTCAAACAGGGAAGTTATAATGTTTTTTTTCTTTCTGAAAGGTAATGAACTAGTGATGGGGACATCACATCAGTGCTAGTTTTTTTTTTATGCCTTAGTCTATTTTTGAGTTTAATTTTTCCTTTTATTATGAAACTTAGCCCTACATCGGTTCTGATGGAGAAATTCACTTTATAAGAGCCTATATAAAGAGCTCAACTCAATGAATAAGTAGACAGTGAATAATTAAAAAAAATTCAGTTAAATTCTCTTGAGGGTATTCTTGAGTTTTGGGTGCGAAGCGCGTGGTGCAAGTGGCGTGAAGCCCATGTAAAGAGTGTGAAGTTCAAATCTATCTGATTCTTTTCTAAACCCTAACCCCTCTTTTCTAGTTCTTCAACTCAAAATCCTAGTTTTCACTTTTTAGTTTGAAAGTGATTGCGATCCTATCTTGTGTTACATCAATTTAGAATCAGAGCTCTTGTTTTCAATCCCCTTCAAATAATTTTTTCCCTTTTTTCCCCAAACCTAGATCTAAATCCCTAGATCTATTTAAAAAAGAGAGAAAAAACAGGAAAACATAAACAGAAAAAAGAGAGGAACCAAAAAAATGTTACCGTTCACCGTGAACAGTAATCACGCGATTACTGTTCAGTTCCTCACCCCCAATCAGTTTGGAATCTGTTTCTCGCCCGTTTGGAGTCCGTTTCGAGCTCTGTTTAAAGCGTTGGGTTCATGACTGAGCCCCGAGCCAGTACGAAGATTTTATAGCAGTTGAGCTGCAGATAGGGGTGCCATCGGATCAGATACGGACCGGATATTCTATTTACCACATCCATATCCGCTCCCAACTTTCGGATACGGATACGGATACGGATATTATCGGGTGTAAAAAAATGATATCCGTATCCGCCAAAATCGGATATCGGATACGAATCGGATAATAGTAGATCGGATGCGGATACTAATCGGATGTTTGTTGAATACTCACGAATCAACTATTTCATCTTCTTGTTATAATATGAGAATTTTCTTGTACATATATCAAGCTCCCAATGATGTAGATTATTTTGTTAATACAAGATGTTGGTGATGTATATTATTCAGTTACCATGCAGAGTATATTTCAGATGTTCATACAGTTCCGTTTATTTTCATATTTAGAATTTTACATCATGATATGAACAATAATATCTGTTTATTTTCAAAACTGATTAGTATATTTCTTAAAGTTATCATTGTATCACATATTTCTTAAAAGTTGATTAACCATGTCGCATCTCCGCAAGGTGATGGATCAAATACTGGTTGGTTCGTAACCAGCAACAGATAAAAAATACATCAATTATCTGGTTAACCTTACTCTGTTCATATGACCGGAAAAAAAAATTTATGAAGTGCAAGAGGCTTCAGCCAATAATAAGGGGTTGATCTTTGCTTTGCAAAAGTTCAGAGATGAATGAAACCTGATTTCATGCATTGGTTGGTTCCACTTAAGAGAAATAATGAAGAAAAATGATCAAAAGAACATCAAGTGAATCAAGTAAAAGAGAGGATATCAAAAATCAAAACATACCAGGAGCAGCCTCAGGTGCTCCAATTGCAACTGCAAACACAAAAAACCCAATAAATTTACTTGTCAAAGGGAGGGGGAGACCCTTTGGAAGAACAAAACAAAAAAAGGGAACTCACTGTTGCACTTGGAGAAAGGAGGAGTCTTGACCCCGAAGGCAGAAGGCAGAGCCAGTGCTTTGGACATGTTGAGCTTGACCCCATAATCAGCACCCCTTGCAAATGCCTGGCAGAGGCAGGAGACCTCCTCCTTCACCAGAATCCTGCACAAAGCTCAGGCAGTCAACAAGCCCCAGCAGGGCAGAGGAGCAGTCCACAGGTTTGAACAAACTGTACAAATTTACTTTTTCTCTTGTCACCAACCCTTTCTAGATAAAGCAAATCTATATAAACATATTTTGATATCATCTGAAATAGTTAGCTAAAAATATAGATTAAAATACATAATTAAATAAGTTTTCAAGTAGCTAATATCACCAAATAATTCACCATCACAATTACAAGTGTTTAACCATGTTAACCATGTCAATCAACACAAAACAAAGACAATGTAGAGATGAAAGAAGTCATGAGAACGTGAGGCAGTCAAATCATATCTTCCGTATCGTAGACGTCCATGATGTCACCTTCCCAAATAACAAAAAAATAATTTGTCAATTACAACTTATTTTATCTAAGTGCAAATAAGAAGAGAACAAATTAGTAAAAGTTGAATAGCATACTTGATTTCACAAAACAATCTCGAATCTCATCCGAATCATCATCCACAATGATATCTTCTTTGTTCCAAAGAGTGTCAAACTTCGTAACTATGAAAAAATAAATTTGATTAATATGTACAATGTGAAACCAATTAAACATGAGGAAATCCACGGAGAACTTAAATCAATACCTTCTTTTTCTGCTTTAAGCCAATTTTATGTAAATGCTTCCACCGTATCCGTTGTCATTCGGCTTCTATAGCAATGTATTACACGACCTCCAGTGCTAAATGCTGATTCGGATGCCACGGTTGATGCTGGAATACCCAAAATATCTCGTGCTACTCTTGCAAGAATCGGATACTTTTCACTATTGCTTTTCCACCAACTCAAAATATCAAAGTCTATTGCTTCATTCCATTGAAGAATAGTCTCTTCCATGTAGATATCAAGCTCATTATTTGTAGCCTCATTCTCAATGGTTTGAACAAACTGTGCAAATCTACTTTTTCTCTTGTCACCAACCCTTTCCACTACTTGTGGATGAGAACTTGAAGCATTTTCATGCCTATTAGATTGATCTTTCAATACATATTATTGGTAGAGCCTCTTTATCACACTTAAGATATCATTTGCATGCACCCCTCCATTACAACCATATATCAAATTAAAGAAATACGTGATTGCAAGCATCTTGTATCTTGGATCAAGAAATGTAGCCACCGCAAAAATTTTATTAGACATATCCCAATACTTATCAAACTTCTTCATTTCATAAGCCATAGTCATGATGGTGTCATCACCACTCTTTTGCCATTCAATCAAAAGTAATTGAATTTCACAAAACTCCTCGAATAAAAGATTGCATGTGGGATATTTAGTGCCGGACAGAAGTTGAGTTGCTTCATGGAAATGCTTCAAACACTTGCTTAAAGTTTCAATATGGTCCCACTCTTGATTCAATGGACAATGAATGTATTTATCATCTATAAGTACAAATCTACTAAAAGCAAGTTTATACTTTAAAGTATTATCCAACATTATAAAAGTAGAATTCCACCTTGTGCAACAATCAAGAGAGAGACGCTTTTAATTTTTCAAATTAACATGCTTAGCAACATGATAGAACTTTTCACTCATTTGTGGTGACATTGTCAAATACTTAACACTAAGCCTCACCTTTTCAATGGCAGTGATAGTTTTTAAACCGCTTTGAACAACAAGATTGATAATATGAGCTCCACATCTCACATGAAAAAAAACACCATTACAAGGAAGGGTGTTTTTAAGACGGTCTCTTGCCAACCTTAATGCAACATCATTAGCCTTATCATTATCAACTGTGACGGTCAGCACCTTATCATGAAGATTCCATTCAAGCAAGCGGTCCATAAACACATTACATATGTCAATACCGGTAGAACCATGAACATTTATAAATCCAATTAATCTTTGTTGCAAACTCCATGATTCATCAACAAAATGGCTAGTAATACACAAATAAGACTTGTTTTGTGAAGAACTTGTCCATTTATCTATTGTGAAACACACTTTAATGGAGGAATTAGCAAACAAGTCAAATAAATTCTTTTTGTATTCTGCATAAATCTCTATGCACATTTTGTTGATGGTAGTACGATGTGGAATATGATGTGCCGGTCGAAGAGAATGCAAATAATCCCGAGTAAACACGTGTTCTACAAAATTAAATGGATACTCATGAGCAATAATAGCTTTGATAAGTAATTTTTGACTCCTTGCATCATCAAATTGATAATTTTGAAGTGTCAAAGTTTCATCTTCTTTTCTTACGGTGGCTTGTATCAATTGTTGGCGGACATCAACTTTTTTCTTCTTGGGGCATGCTTTTAAATGGTTCTTAAAGTGTATGGTTCCATGTTTACTATTTGCATTAGTTTCAAAACCACAATGATTACATGTAGCCATTTTTACTATAGTAATCACTTCTTTTTTATCTACTTCTGTTTTTATTTCTTTATCAAACTTTGTAAAATCATTCCACACTACAGAGGTACACTTCTTATTCTTTTTCACAACAACACTACTAGAAGTAGATTCAGAGGTGGTGACAACAACATTTGCATCTTGTTGAACCGAGGCTGAAGGGGAACCGGATGACATGATTATAGTTCACTATTCATAACAAAAAAAAACTCAATCAATATTCATGACATGAGCTGAAATATCCTCAAACTGAAGATTAAATATGAAAATTTGAAGATGTTTCAAAGAATAATTACATTTACTTTTATGCATATGAGATATATTATACCTTCTCAGAGATTCACCTTTGTAGGTTCCACTTAACCTCAAAGATCCCACCTTTTGTCTTCAAAATCCTGTAAATTATAAATAAGACTCTATTATAAACACAAACATATTAGTATCAACTAAGTTTTCAAACCTTGCTAAGAAAATTAAATAGGAAAACTCTAACAGACTAACAGTGCAATATCATAAAATAAGTGGATAGTTTTCTCTAGGACATCTATAAAATAGTATGGATAATATCAATTATCAGATGTTCCTATTTATTTAAAAACCTTTTCCTAGACTTCTGTTGTACATGACGAAAGAAATATTATACAGAATGAAGCTGAAAGCGAAATCACACACACACACACTCTATATACAAATCAAAGGATTAATTTCTAGCACCAAAAAAAGGAAATTCCAAATATCATACTTATATTAACTGTAAAGTAGAAAATAAACACACTATATACAACTCAAAGGATTAATTTCTAGCACCAAAAAAAGGAAATTCCAAATATCATACTTATATTAACTGTAAAGTAGAAAATAAAGCAGATGAATTTGATTAGAAATTAGTCTTATGTAACATTACTAAATATAGATAATATAATGAATTTACTCTAAAATAAAATAAAAACATTGAAACATCAGAGAAAGAGCACACATCATTTAGCATGTACAATAATTATAAAGGGAGAGATGGAAGATAAAAAAACAAAAGTAGGAATCGGTGAAATGAAGAAATGTGTGCTTTAGGTGAATCAGGTCACTTACCACTCTGATCCTAGCACTGCAACATTACTGAATTAGGATCCCGATTCAATGGATGCGACTAGGCCTGGCTGGCTGCTCACGACGCCTGCTCCGCTGGACCGCTGCTCCGGCTCGTCAATGGAGATTGAAGAGAAACAGTGAGGGAAAGAAAGGGATCTCAGATCTGAAATCTAAAACCCCACAGGCTATACTTACATATATTTATATTATATATTTATATAACATATAATAATATAAATTTATAATAGATCTAATTCATTTGAATCAATGGTCCTTGGACCTTGGTCCTTGGCCCTGTCAATGCAAGCGGGCTTATATAGGGGATGTCCACGAGTTGTTCAACTTGTTTGTGTAACTCACTAACTTGTGTTCATCGAACTATTTTTAATTTTTTAGAGTAGATAAACTTTTTGCCTTGAAAGCTTCAAAACCCTGGCTTCATCCTCTTGTTTCTCTTTTGGCCGCCCACGTGACCTCGTTTGATCAAACTTCATAAAGTTGATCGGGGCGGAAACAGACAGCATTCCCATTGACTATTACAGCTGTAAGTCTGTAACACATTGACCAAAAAGAAGCACACATTGACACTCGCGGATATCCGAATCCGGATCCGATATTATTAACCCTATTCGAATCCGTATTCGTATCCGAATCCGGATCCGAATCCGCCGGATGCAAAAAGAATGCATCCGAATTCGCATGGGAGGCGGATTCGGATGCGGATATCCGCGGATATCCGAATCCGAATGACACCCCTAGCTGTAGATCCGACCTCCATGAGCCCATATTTGGCACCAGTATTGTCCCAGCAACAGAGAATCGGCGTTTCTGGCCACATCTTCAGCCCAATTTGAGTCAAATTCGAGCCACTGGTTTATTGGGTAACCTCTGATTTTTATGCACGGAGTTTTATTCATGAGATTTTACTTTTGTGGCAAATACATTTATACTGATGGGGATGAAAAGGAAGTTGAAAGGAACATGTATGCAGCTCTCCCGTATTTTCGAGGTTTTTATGATCAGGATGGGTATGAAATATGAAAAAAATCATCTTGAAGATTTCTTCAGGTATTTCTCCTTGACACATGTGCAAAAGTGCCACTATGCCCAAATGAAACTAACTAGAGAAGTTTATTGGTGGTGGGAAGTCAGTCATATCAACTATCGAGGTTGACTTATCTTATAAGAACTTCTTTATACTCAGTATGCTCCACATCTCGATGGGTCATAATTCAACGATCTGATCGCTGAATGTAAGGAGATCCTCGCTGGCATGGTAAATATACTTGAAAGCATGACGGTATAGGTTGTTGACAATCTAGAATCAGAGCTAGAAGTTGATGACAATCTAGAACCAGAGCTAGAAGTTTATGATAAGCCAGAGCCAGGACCAGAAGTTATTGTTGAGTCGATGTCACAGTAAGAAGAGATTTTTCCACAGCCTATAGAAGTTGAAGGGCTCCCTATTAGAGAACCTTGTAGATCTTCCAGCGGATCCTACCTTGGAGCTAGTATCACCTTTGATAGATATGAGTGTATCATTTTCTTAAGATTGCCTGATATGTACGATCCATTACAGATATGTTTATAGGAGCCAGGCTCACAGGAGATCAGACCACTTATGATGCAAAGTGCAGTCGGTTCAGTTTTCATCATGGATGACGTGCCTCAATCTCCTATTGGCCTTGATCAAGCTGCCTTCTTTTATCAATCCGACACGGAGACAAGTTCCACCTCTACCACCTTGATCTCGATGTGATGCATTAGTGCTGCTGTCACAGTCACCACCATGGCCCGATTGAGATTCTTCATGAGAGGTGTCCTCACTTAAAAGGGTCGACTCTCTCCCACCCCGAGGGAAATGGTGGGAATATCACACCATTGCTAGTTATCTTTTTATGCCTTAGTCTATTTTTGAGTTTAACTTTTTCTTTTATTATGAAACTTAGTCCCACATCAGTTGTGATGGGAAAGTTCATTTTATAAGAGCCTATATAAAGAGGCTCAATGAACAAGTAGACAATGAATAATTAAAAATTTTCAGTTAAATTCTCTTGAGAGTGCTCTTGAGTTTTGGTTGTGAAGCCCGTGGTATAAGGCACGTGAAGCCCGCGTAAGGGATGCGGAGGCCAAATCTATCTGGTTCATTTCTAAACCCTAACCCCGCTTTTCTAGTTCTTCAACTCAAAATCCTAGTTTTCAGAAGGTGATTGTGATCCTATCCCGTGTTACATCAACTACACTTCTGGTCATTCTAGCTAATGTGATCGCAAAGCTTGATGACGCAACATGGAGATTTAGATTTGTGAAAACTGTTTCTTGATTGAGATTGCCTCTGATGACTTAATTTTAACATTCAGGGATGCCACCGTTTGGGCCATGATCATGGTTGCAAGAAGTAAAAACCATCTCCACCACTTCATGTGCCTTTATTGAGGTTACTTGAACTTGCAGTACATGATCATCGAAAAAAAGTAAAAACCAATTGTATAAGCTCTGTTACAATTCCACCTTTTCAGTCTCCCTTTTAATTGATCAGCACATTCTACTCTTAGTTTTCTTTTATCTGTAAATTCATATTGTAACGGATTATGCAGCTATGGAAATATCAGACATGTTATTTCCTACTAGTTCATGTCTGAGTCAACTTATTACTGTTCCTTCTTTCCTATTATTTCAGGGATCATCAAATTCCCATTGTCAGTTATTCATAGGCTGCAGGCTTATGGTTTAATTAGCTTCACCTTAATTTTGTCTATCTTGTGATTGGTATACTTGTATTTTCTCCCCCTCGAGTTAACTTCCTTCCCTCATATGATTTCAACATTGTTCCATTTTCTCACTCTTATGAGAACTTATTTCCCTCAAAATATGCAGGAATTTGGGTGATTTTACAATAATCTAAAAAGGATTATTTAAATGATCACTTTGCAAGTAGATTACAAGAGTTCATAGCAAAAAAGGTAGTGTAGAGGAGTCCAATAATCATATATGCTTTTATTATAAGTGAAAATTTGCACCTGCAAATGAGTGTTAGTGTTTCTTGGATAATTCTAGTTGTTCTTGTTTCTCTTGACTAATTCTTCTTCCGTCATTGATACTACTACTTGTTTCATTGTGTTACAGTGATAGGTCACTCTTGTGCTATTTGAAGGCAGTAGAGTCAACTTGCAAATTCAGTCTTTCTTTATTTCTTTCCATATGAGATCCACTCATGAACCTTATGTGCTAATTGAATCTTCAGTTTTCTTTCCAGCTTATGTTCATTGTGGTATTTACAATTTGAGATTTAGGAATAAATATGTTCAAACTCATAGATAGGTATTTTATGGATGCTCACAGTAGACAGAGTATCGTTTCAAGTTACTTTAACACCTAAATCTTGACAACTCTGCACCTAAAATCGAGAGATGAGAACTCCAAAGTTTTGATTTCAACATCTTGATGTTTGGCTTTCCCAGTTTCTGAATGATCATAAATGAAATGAAAGGACTGTCATATTTCTTAGCTTGCTTGAGCTGTATCAAAAAAATTTTGTAACTTGTATGTAGCTATGGAGAAAGATTATGCTCCTTTCTCTCCCGCTTGGCTGAAATGCTGGCTTCCAAATCTAGTGCAAACCAGAAACCATATTTTAGTTTCATTATATGTATTCAAAGAACTGCAGTGCAAGAGGCTTGGTTAAAACTTGTTGCCTGTAAAATACTGCAAATCACGAGTTTTGAGTCAAATTAAAATCCTTCATATGTGCACTGAAATTGGAAGATCTTTCGGGATTCCAGTTATCTGCGATCTCTTATTCTTGAATTTCCTTGAAAATGTCTGCTCGTAGAATGGTGTTACAAAAGAAAAGGTGCAAGGCGTGTGCGTCATGGACTCTCATCATTTGCAGTCGTGACGTTTATTTTCATATACTTGGTTTTCAGTGAGGTTTATGATTTTCTGTGGGAATTCCTCTTTCAAAATGGTCTCTGAAATATCATAGAAATATTGGTTGAGATTGTGTGCAGCTCTTCATTCTGATTGATTGGGCAGTTACGACTCGGGTTATGAATTTCTTGATCAAGCCTGGAAGAGAGAGCAAGATAACCCTGGAATGGATTCTAAACACGCAGGAAAATACAAGCATTACACTAGCTGCAAACCTCTGAAGTAAGTAATTATTTGAAGAAACTCCTTTCTTTTGATCATTTAAGCGTACTTCAGAGCGAAAGAAGAGTATGCAAAACAAAGAGTAAGAAAGTTCTGTTCTGAATACAAATCTGCAAACAACCAGAGAATCGACTTGTCACTATGATTTCTTCTGAGCAGTCCTGCACATTCTCTACATGCGTGCAATCCATGAACCCCCGGCATAGTGTCTCTCTTTCAATACTGCAGGCATACATGCATTGTTCTTGTGTAAATTGTTGGTGTCTAAAAGACATGTTGCTTGTATTTTATTTGCTTAAAGCAGCTTATCACTTCTATTCATCTAAACAACGATTTCATCAGCTCATGAAAGCATCCCACAAATCATTTTTGTCAAGTCAATACCTTGATTTTACGGGAAAATTTAGGACCTAACCTGCAATCCATTTACTCATAGTACAATGACAATCAACTTATCAGCCACTGAGGCCTTTCACTGGTAAGCACATCATTGCAATGATAACACCTTATCATTGGCCACTGTTTTAAAAAAGTAAGACGAAAAAGACAGACAGGAAACAACTTATTAACAAGAGATAATGCTGGAGGAAGTCCCTCCAAATTCTTTTCAGGGCATTAATAACAATCCTTCGTGTGCTCAGAAACTGAACTTTACAAGCGGAACAAAACCTTCGGTGATAATTTTTCCAAACACCTTTGTCCTCATCAATAAACCTAGAAGACACGAATACCAGCCATTGAGGATGGGTTTGCTTATCGAGGAAGTTCTGCAACACTGGATCTCACATCTGTTTATCGAGGATATAGGAGAATATTACGCTGATGCCATGACGCAGGCCTTTTTGGTCCCCCATCCCTGTTGTTTTATGTGAAATCTGACCTTTGTTGTCCAATCTTCCTTTTCTTTTGTGGACCTAGGATACAAAAAGAGCCATTACCAGCGTTAATTGTAAAAGCAATATGCAACAATATGCAAGTAAACTAACTGCAACCACTAAATGCACTCCAGTGGAAGGCACATAGGAAATAAGGGCAGGGTTGGGAAGTTTCTGTCAATAAGAAAACGGCGTCAAGCCTTTTAGTCTGTTACATTGAGATGGTCATGCAGCCAGGACTTGTCAACCACTGAAACTCAAAATAGAAACCCAGGCCACGACTAATGCCTAGAAGCATCTAAACTGCGTCGAAACAAAGCAATCAGATGACAGGTCAAATGAACTGCAAGTCTACACCATCAATCTTGATCCGTAACTTATGAAAAGGAAAAGAACAGATAAATTTGGGGGCTTCATATCTACATCAAATGTTTAGATAAGAATAGCATAATCTACAAGAATAAAGTTTGACAAGATTTATCATCTAGAAACATCATAGATTCTAGTTCATGTGTTTTGGGTCATCATGGTCAACAATTTGGATTCACAGTTCAAAAGCCCCCACATTATTTTTCAATCACCAAAGCAACAGGACATACTCGTAAATCGCAATAGCACAAAAGTACAACTATCTGGTTGGTAAAATATAGAACATTTCTCAGTAACCGCGCAGAGCCTTGGACATATAGCCCCTTGGCCTCTCAGCATATGCGGGGAATTATATCCTTGGAATAACCTTGAAACCAAAAAATATTCACTAGAAGTCTTAAAAATAGCCACAAACAATTCAGATAACACCTGAGGTTCATTTGTGTACAAATTATAATCCTTTCGATGAGTTTGATACCGATCTATTTATCATGGATCTTTAGCTGCATGTGATGCGACCAAACCAGGAGGCCCCCTGAATCACAAGTTTAGGGGCTTTCTTTTGATTTTTTGCAGATGAACAAAATGGAAAAGCAATACAAAGGCTATATAGGTAATAGGAACTCATCAACCAGTGACAAAGGCTTGTTAGTGATTATCCACAAACATGAAAATTATAAGGAACAAAATAGATTATATCATCCTACGACTAATCTCCATAAGCAGAGAGACCTTGGTCATAACTCACAAGAAAATACTCCCTAGGAGAGAAGCTGGGAAGATTCATTGCACACATTAGGCATAAATCCTAGTTATATGATTCAACTTAAAGTTTGACCAACAAAATCCAAGATCCTCTTATGCATCCCCCACTTCACGAGGCATACATCCACATAATCCATGTAGACTATAAAAGATACACCATTATTAGTGTTAGGGGTTACGGACATGAGACATGGGTTCCAAGTGTCTAATGTATCCAAAAGTTTCTGAAAGAGAGATGCTATATGCATATGTATTCAATTATATCAACATAAGCATTTCCTCCCTAGTTTGACAAAATTGATTTAGACCTTTACTTTATATGGTTTAATATGAAATCTTTCATACATATTATTGATGTTTGAGCCAAAACATTGTGTTATCTTAGTATATGGTGGCATAGTATGTCGTTAGATTGTCCTGAGATATCAAAAGTATCCGGAAGACAAATAAAAAATTAAATATAATTTTTTGAGTAGTGCTGAATTACCATCATTTTATAGGTCATCTAGTGTTACTTGGAATCAAGGTTTGTGACCTCAAATTTGCTTTCGGTTTTGTTCTAGTTGAGAATCCAGCATGGTTAGCATCAAAAGGTTTAGTTCAAGTATGAGTTTGGACTCTTTTTGAGAGTTATAAATATATAGATCATAATATAATGAAAAAGTTTGTATTTTACACAAAAAGCTAATGTAAAAAGTTATTACAATTATATTATTACACCATAAATTTGTTACATGATTTGTCATTATTTCATTAAATTGCATTACAAATGAGAACTAAGAGTATTTGAGTTATATTCAAAATAATTTACAAACTTAGAAATGTTTAAGGAGTTATATGAACTTTATTCTTTAGTATTAAATGGGTAGGGTTATGAATCCAAACCCACTAAAACCAGTTGAATAGATATAAACTAAAATTTGTACGAGGGGTGCATCTTATGAAGGATATTGAGAGTCAAAAATCATCATCATCATCATCATCATCATCATCTAAGCATTTTCACCATCAATATGGGTTGGCTATGCAGTAACACGTCCAGGAAGAATTTAACAAAGTTTTACAACTAGGTTGTCAACATGATGTCAACCCTCTTATAAAAAAATGTCAAATTCTTAGCCAATGAATACTATGAATAAGACAGGCACGTGGAGTGGTCTCATTCATGCCAGTAGTCGTTTTGAAAAAGAGCCATCCGGCTAGTGAATAGCATAGGGAAGAAACTAAAGACGAGTCCAATCGGATCAGAGGTTCTTGTCATAATCCTAAAAGATCACGTGGTCTCCTTCAAATTTTCCCGCACTTGGAAAAAACTCGTGATTATATAGATACAAAAAAGTCTAATTCAACTCTTATTCTTATTCTATTATTAATACAACTCATATTCCTTTCTACTCCTAATACAACTTATATTTTCTAACACTCCCCCTCAAGCTAGAGCATATATATCATCAGCTGGTCACAAATAAAATGAACTCATGTCTTCCCAAGAGACTTTGTGAATAAATCTGCTAACTGGTGACCGAATGAAACATATCGAGCTTGAACAATCTTCTCTTCTATTTCCTGGCGTACCAAATGACAATTCACTTCAACATGTTTTGTCTGCTGGTGAAATACTGAATTTTCAACTATGTGAACAATAACCTGATTATCACAATATAACCTCATAAGCCATTCTAGAGCAAAATCGAGCTTAGTCAGCAAGTCTCTGACTCAAACCAATTCACAATTTACATTCCAAGAAAAACGTTAAAAACACTACAGATCGCCTATCAACTAGTTATCCTACCCAATCAGCTCAATTATCATCTGAGAAACCAACAACTCTGGTGTATTCGCAATCTGAATATAGAAGCTCTTCACCAGAAGCTTTCTTTAAGTACATGAGAATCTGTGCTACTGCATCCCAATGAGTTATCCTGGTGCTGAGAGAATCTGACTTACAATATTCACAACAAATGAAATATCAGGTGTAGTTACCATTAGATAGTTCAGCTTATCCACTAACCGAGGTCAGGATCATCTAAAATCTCCCTATGAAGTGATAGCAGCTTGATATTAACTTCCATGGGTGCAACAACAGTTCTGCACCCCAACATACCTGCCTTAGAGAGCATATCAAGCATCTACTTCCTCTATGAAAGTGTAATTCCCCTCATGATCTAGCTATTTCAATGCCTAAGAAGTACCGCAAAAATTCAAGATCTTTTGTCTGAAAATGCTTCTGTAAGTAGCACTTCAGATCTGCAATCCCTTGCGCATCATCACAGTTATAATGGTATCATCCACATACACTACAAGGAGTAACCTTTTCTCTTGATGTTCTCATCAAAACACAGAGTAATCCTTCTGAGAACGAGAAAAATCAAATTCCCTAACAACAAAGGTAAATCATCCAAACCAAGCTCTTGGTGACTACTTCAATTCATACAAAGACTTTTTAGACTGCTCACCTTTTTTGCCTCCTCGGCAACAAAACCTGGTGATTATTTCATGTAAACCTCATCATCAAGAACATTATTAAGAAAAATATTTTTGACATCTAGCTGATGTAGGGGTCAGTGACACGTGACAGCTAAAGAGACAGATGTCAAGTTTTAACTGACGAGAAAGTGTCCTGATAATCCATGAAATACACCTTAGAATACCATTTAGCAACCAAACAGGCCTTCAAATGAGCCAATGAGCCATCGGTATTTAGCTTCACAATGTACACCCACTGACATCCTACAGCTTTTCTGGAGAAAGAACAATAAGATTTCAGATTTCTTTCTATTAAATTTCTTCTTTCATGATATCCTTTCAACCTGGGATATATAAGACATCTCATACAGACTTGGGAACATAATATGAGTCCAAAGAAGAAATAAAAACATGAAAGGAAGGAGACAAGTGTGAATAAGATACAAAGCGAGAGATAGGGTGAGACGTGCAAGTGTGTTTATCCTTATGAAGGGCAATAGGAAGATCATCATTAGAAACACTCAGAATCAGTAGCAGTATCACTAGAAGATAATGTATAGATGTATTCTCATTAATTTGTGTTTCAAAATTAGAATAATAGAAGATGTTGGCACAAATGCAGTAAAAGCACGTCTTGTGAAGACTCTGATCGGTGAGGGGTTTTTGGTTCTCCATGTACAGGTGACAATGTACCCAGATCTATATTAACCGATGATGGAGTATGCACAACTAATGGATCCGGTATAAGGAAAAACATATTGTCATCATCAGACTCTAAGGACGAAGACTCGCTATCAAACTCGAATTTAGACTCAAAAAATATGACATTAGCTGAAACAAGAAAATGATCCAGTGAAAGACACTAACATCGATACCTTTTCTGTGTTCGAGAATACACAAGAAAAATATATTTGAGAGTATGGGAATCAGTTTAGTTTTATGAGGATCATTATTATAAACAAAACACACATACTAAAATCTCTGGTGACACGGGAAACAAATCATTTTTAGGACATAATATCGAATATGGAATTTGATTTTGCAAACAGAATGAATCTGTAAATAACATGTTGTAAGAAATGCATCTTCTAAAAATATTTAAGAATTTTCTATAAATAAGCAATGAGTGAGCAGTTTCAAGCAAATAACAGTTTTTACGTTCAGGAACATTATTTTATTGAGTGTGACACGAGAATTGATGAATAATGCCATGCTCAGTCATAAAATTTGTGAAAGATGAACTAAAATACTCTTTAGCATTTTAAGATCTTAAGATTTTCACAAAAGTGTTAAATTGGGTTTTAATCTCAGAACAAATTTTTTGAAATATAGAAAAGATCTCAGAACGAGATTTCATAAGATAAAGCCAAATAACATGCGTGTAATCGTCCACAAAAGTAATGACATACTGAAAATCAAGTTTGAATTTTACTGAACATAACCACATACATCTGAATTAACCAAATCAAATGGGTGATTAGACCATTTATTAACTCTACTAGGGTAAGACGTTCGATGATGCTTCCCTAGTTGACAAAATTCACATTCTAAAGACTCAGCTTGACTAGACTCAAATCAAAACTTTTAAAACCGTAAGAGGGATGACCTAACCAACAATGATAATAAAAAAAGAAATTGAACTAAAGAACGCTACTGGTTTGGAGACCAAGTCTAGGCTATACAATCTGTCTTTCTCATGCTCGGTGCCAACATCTTCGTTTCAAGTTCTAGAAATTCACAAAATATAGGATAGAATTTTACTGAACAATTTAACGATGTAGTCATCATTGTTTTAAATCTCAACTGATATAGATATACCAGTATATTGGCCGAGATATCAGTATTTTATCCAAAACGATATAAGTGCAAAATTTTACCGGATATCATTTTGGACCGATATGAGCTGATATATCGCCATGTGGCCGATATATCCGATATATCAGCCGATATCCGAGATGAAAGTATCTGATATATCACTACGTGACTCATTTGAGGAGCTTCTACAAACGTATTTGAGGAGCTTCTATAAAAGATAAGCATCACCTATGAGTCTATGACACTAAATTTGCTTTAAGTAGTTTCATATGATTTATGTAGGCAATCACATGTATATTCTTCATCTGGTATGACGTCCTATATGACGTCTGGTATTTAGTACCATATCGTGATATATCACCTGATATCCGGTATATAATTTTGCCGACAGATATATCACTGATATCCAATATTTAAAACACTGGTAGTAATCTTACTAATTGATAATAAACTAAAAGTTAAGTTTGAAACATAAAGCACAGATCACATAGATAAAGAAGATGTAGCATTAAAAAGTCCTATATCTTGCAAAGAAGTAAAACCATCGGCTAATGTAAGAGAGGGAAATGAACACGTAGAATCAAGATAACACAATATTTTTGTTCCTAATCATGTGATCAAAAGCTCGTAGATTTGTAATCCAAGTAGAAAAACTAAATGAAGTAAGAAAAGCAGTGAGATTATCTGTCTGGACCAAAGTAGGTTGTACAAGGAGGTGGAGTGGATGATGTTTAAAACTACTGGAACACCCGATACAACTGCTCACAACTGCTCTGTCATCTATTTTTCACTGACAGAACTCATATCAAATTGTTCCTCCTAAGCTTGTGGCTACATGAGCAGATCGAAATGGCTACTATTACTGCTTCCTTTGCAGCAGTGGGTAGTTGTACTAGGTGTGGCCTGACTTCTTATAATAATAATAGATCACCTCTCGTACTCATTCTCCTGAATGACCACCACCATGACTTCTACCTCCAAAATCACTCGCACGACCTCTACCTCATGTTGTTCTATCTTGGGGCAGAATGATCCTGAGACCAGTGTTGTTAGAGGCGATCGAGGCGATGCGCCTCAGGCGCGAGGCGAAGCAAGGCGCAACAATGCGCCCCGCATCGCAAGCAAGGCGCGCGGGCAGCGCGAGGAGCGCACCCGAATGTGCCTCGCGTGTGCCTCGCGAGACGGTCGGCTCTATGCGCTTATTGTTTGTGGGGCGGGTCGGGTTACAACCCGCCAATTTAGCGAGTAAATTCGGCCCGCTTAAGTTAGATAAAAAGTAAAAATGAAAAAATTAACCTTTTACTGCAGGCGAACCCGATCTAGGCAGAGGGGCTCCCGCATTCGTCGTCGTCGTCTTCATCACTAACACCTTCGTCGTCGTCACCAAGTAAGCACTCTCTCTCTCTCTCTCCACTCCAGCTCTCTCTCACCCTCTCTTTCAACCCTCTATTGATCTCTCTCTGTCTCTCTTCTCTCTCAGAGACAGAGATCTCTCATCTCTGAAAGAGAAGAGAGGCAGAGAGATTAAGAGAGGAGAGGGGGGAGAGAGCTGGAGACGAGAAAGAGATCAGGAGAGAGAGGAAGAACGAGAGAGAAACAAAGAGAGATAGATCTGTTTCTGATGCATTTTTAGTGTAAATTTTTAGTAATTTTTAGTGTAAATTTTTTAATGCATTTTTAGTGTGCATTTTTTATTATCTTGGAATACAAAAAAAGAATATATCCATAATCATGCACCTCACTGAAGTATGTGCCTCACTGAATTCATCCATAATATATCAATACAAAGAAAAGAATACATCCATACAAAGAAGAAATCCATAATACATCCATACATAGAAAAGAATACATTCATAATACATCCATACAAAAAGAAAAAATATGTGCCTCACTGAAGTGAGGCGATCGCCTCGCCTTGCGCCTTGCGCTTCGTGTGCGCGAGACCCTTTGCGCCTCACACTGCGCCTCGCGCCTCGATAACACTGCCTGAGACTCCACACTGGCTGGATTCTATGACTCTAAGGGTATAACTTCACGTAAGAAGTGGTATGTATCTTCAAGTGACGTGACAGTAGAGCTGCCAATCACATTCGGTTGAGCCTTTGAAAACTCTAGACGCAGTGCTTCTAAGAAAATCAAAACCATCAACTTGTTCGACCATTCTTGCATCTCCTTCACATGAGTTGTGATAGGAAAAATCTCCTTGACCTCCGCAGAAAGTTTGATGAAGTCAGCATAGAACTGAACTAATATTCGACTTTCCTGTTTACTTCAGAATAGATCCTGGATAATATTATAAGCTCGATTCAGGTTGCTACCTCTTAAATACATGTCTAAATAAATCCACATCTCCTTTTATAGTCTGGCAATGTAGAACCAAATCCTGAACACGTGGCTCCATGTTTCAAAATCTGTCCTAGAAGAAGTTCATCGTCCAGTCTCCAAGTCTGCATCTTTAGATTAGGGGATCATCAATCATGTGGCAATCCTTGGATCTCCCAATAACATAAATCTCAACAGCCTGTTTTCACTGTAGAAAGTTGTCACATTCAACTTCTTATCAGTAATCTTCTCAGATACAAATTCAGAAAATGAAGACTTCATCTCTTCTTTACACTCATCCATCTCTCCAAAACTAATCAAAAGAACCCCCAAAATTACAAAAACGCTCAATTCAAAAATCCAACCCAAACTCAGATTTCAAGTAAAACAAATAACCATGGGTTTTAACTGCCCATCCCCAAAGTAGAACCACAAAGATTTCTTTCACAGTCTTTGTTTTATGGACTGAAATTTTCTTTCCTTTCCCTTTTTTTTAAATTACAGCTTCAGCTTTAAATTACAGACCTGAAAATAAAAAAGCGTGTACTTGAAGTCGAGGCCTGAAGTCAGATCTGAAATCAAACTTGAAGCCAGAATCCGTGGTCAAATTCGCAGTCGAAGGCAAGGTCGAAGGAGGAGGGCGAGTTCAGAATTGGCTTTGAGAGGAGAAGACGAGGTCGGAGAATGAAAACGAAGGGGAGAGGATGGATTTGGGAAAGACAAGCAAGTCGATCTGAATCATGATTGAATCTGAGTGGTCGTCGAAGTCAGCGAGGCAAGTTGGGTTTGGGTCAAAGGCGATTGATGCCAGGTCGGGTTTCGGGTTGAAGGCGAAGGCAGTGAGGCAAGTTAGATCCGGATTGAAGGCGATGGGTGTTCATGGGTCATAGGCGAAGGTGGCGAGGTCGAGATCGATGCGAAGTTGTGAACCGAAGTCGAAGGCGACCGCGAGGGCAAATTCGAAGTTGAGAAGCGGTGTCAGAAGAGCTCATGAGTTAAAGTCGAGGGAAGTTGATGGGCGTCAGCACTTTTGTGGAGAAGAAATAAGATAGAAGAAGAGAAAGAGAACAGAATAGAAAAAAAGGTTAGAAAATTTAGGATCTGAGCTTTAAGGCTTTGATACCATGAATTTTTTTTTTAGAGGGAGTTTGTTAGGTATCTCCCTCCTCTCAATTATATTATATAGACAAGAAAGTTTAATTCTACTCCTAATACAACTCATAGTCCTATTCTACTTCTAATACAACTCATATTCCTAAAATAATCTTTCAATAAGATAGGCCAACAACCAATGCTTTAAATGTCGGATGTCGGCCTAAGGTCGGAAGGCAAAACGTAATGTCGGATTGCGGATATCGAAGAAATTTTGGGGACATTTGCTCAATTTTAGAGGTCATATAAATCATATAGTATGTTCTAAATGTCATAAAACATCACATATATGATATATCAAGGCATATATATTTAAAGCATCTTATTTAGGGTATACTTACCTCAACAACTTGCATTAAAGCTGCGTTGTGAATATATAAATCATGAATCAACCATTAAACAAACAATCCACATTTTTCACCCAATTAAATAAATAATGAATCAACAATTAAATTAATAATGAATCAACAATTAAATCATTACAACAATTTAATTAAATCAACAATTAAATTAAATAAAAAACAATTAAATCATTAAAATTTAATCAACAATTAAATTAAATAAAAACAATTAAATCCCTCTCCCCTCTCTCCCCCCTCTCTGCTCTCCTCTCTCCCCCCTGCTCGCTCTCCCCTCTCTGATCTCCATCTCTCCCCCTGCTCTTCCTCCCCCTCTCAGCTCTTTCCTCTCTCCCCCTCTCCCCTCTCTCTGATCTCTCTCACCTCTCTCTCTCAGTTTCTCAATCTCTTTGTCTATCTCGCTTCTCTCTCCCTCCCTTTAAAAAAATGACTAACAAAAAAATTATTGTAGAACTTACCTCGAGGAAGCTCAACATCAGCGTGGCTTCGTCGGAGCTTTTCGGGGGTCGCGAAGCTCCTGGGGCCTCGTCGGAGGCAAGTCGTGGCTAGGCAGAGCTGACGGGCTTCGTAGTGGCACGGCGGAGCTGATCGGGGCTCGGTGGAGGTCAACGAGGCAAGATGGGCGGCGGCAGGATCGTCGGAGCTCGGCGAGGCAAGATCGGGCTTAGCAGAGGTCAACGAGGCAAGATCGGTGGCGGCGGGCTTCGTCGGAGCTCAGCGAGGCAAGATCAGCGGCGGCGGGCTTCGTTAGAGCTTAGTGAGGCAGAGATCGAGCGAGGGGGAGACAAGGATCTCTCTCTCTCTCTCAATGACCTGATGCCCTAGTTTCTCTCCCCCTTTCTCTTTTATATTTTGGCATCGAGTCGGGTTGGAAAAAAAAAACAAACCCAAACTCCAATGTCGGCCGACATTTCGAGTCGAGGCCAAAATGTCGCCGACACAACCTCGATTTCGACACATAGACACGCGGATACTATGTCGTGTGGCAGCACCGCGTACCCAACATGTCGGCAGACATTTCAAAATGTTGGCTGACATTTAAAACACTGCCAACAAGACACAAACTCGGGTTCCAACTCCGAACTCACTTGTGAATAGAGCAAATAGTTCTAATAACTGAATAGCAGTGTTTAAGTTTATGCAGCCGCATACAAGTATGCGGGCCCTGGCTGCATATGCATTGCATTATACACTCCAAAAGAGTGAACATCCTGCGTATGGGGGTTTATGCACTCGCATATCCAGGTCTATATGGTTGCATACACTGATTTTATATGGTATATACGCTCAAATTAAAAGCTTGTGTGTGTTGTAAATTGTTTAAATAGTTAATAGTTACTTTATGTCTTGATGATCATAATGATCAATAACTAATATGTGTTTATGTAATTGATTTGCTTGCTAAGCTAAGTAGTGGATGATTGATAGTTGATGAATGACAGTGAATTATTAAGTAGTGATTATTCGTTTATTTTTTTATATTAATTGTCTAGTAACTTGAATTGAAAATTTCACTTTTATGAATCTCTTAGTTTGATACTTTAATTGATTTGTTGACTGATATTTCTTTATCCAATTACATGTAAGTTCTCTAGCTTGTACTAGAAATTAGATTGCTAGTGTGTAAAAGATTAGATAAGTCCTTCCATTTTCCTTTTTTAACTTAGACCTATTCATATTGGTTTGTAATTTTGCTACTATATTGAAAGTTTAATGTTGTGCGTGAATTGTAGTTATTTACTTATTTCATACGTTCAATAGTTTATGTTGTTTATATTCACAATTAGTAGGTTTATTCATTCTTAGAAGCTTTTAAGAAGCTTATAATAGTTGTTTTCTATGTTTTCATATTTTATTTCATAGGTACAATAGTTTATGTTGTTTATATTCACAATTAAAAAGCTTATAGTATTTGTTTTCTATGTTTTTCATATCTTATTTCATAGGTACAATAGTTTATGTTGTTTATATTCACAATTTAGTAGGTTTATTCATTTTTTTGAAACTTTTAAAAAATTTATAATATTTGTTTTCTACGTTTTTCATATCTTTTATGCATTTTCAACATTTAATATATAATATGTATATAAATATGTAAGTATATATTAAAAAACTTCATTTTCGTGCAATTCCGCATTAATCTGTTTAATGTCATGCATAACAAGACCACATTTTAGAACACTGTCGAATAATGTGTCCCAATTTCTTATTTCTTTGATCAACAATACGTGTCCATAAATTTGAGCTTCAAAAATTTCCCACAAGAGTCATTTCTTAAGTCCTCACTCTCACATCATCGACAATCATAAATTGCTCAAGATGCACTTAACTTTCACTACCTACATCGCCCCATGAAATGTAAATTCAATTTGGTGATGACAGAAAAAACAAGGTGAAAAAAAATCAAAATTTTATATCTTTTGACATCAAGCTCTCTACCTATTCAATATTTAAAGCAAATGTAACAGTCAAACAAATCTAAATTTTCATCATCTTCCTCAACAACCAAAATGAGAAATGACAAGAAATTATACTTACCGATTGCAGGGGACCGAATATCACCTCAAATCCGAAGACGAAGCTTTTTAATTATGCACAACTTTGCCTCGCGGATCTAGACCATAGACGCCGGATCCACTCGCGGATCCGGATCCAATTGCGGGCGAGAATAGGGGAAGCGAGCAAGAAAGAGATTCGCAAAAGCGATTCCGACGAGATCCGCGACCGCGTCCTTAGCGGATCCGCCGGCGGATTCCCACAACCCGATCTCGTCGCCGGCCTCTTTGGCAGCGCCGGCGGCAAGGGAGGCGATGGATCCGATCATGGCGCTCCGGCGGCAGAGGAGAGGGCGGCGGGTCCGACGAGCAAGAAAAGAGACGAAGATAGTGATGAGGAAGCAAGCGAGGACGTGGTGGTACTTGTCGGGGGCTAGCCATTGGTCTCCTTCCTCCATTGTGTCACTCTCGCTGCTGCTGCTTGTCCGCCGTGTTATTTGGAAGAGAGATAAGATTTTGGGGGAAAAAAGGAAAAACGCTGGTTTGATCTGAGTTAGGGAATCATTCATTTGGCCGGAAAATGGCCTCACAATTTTTGCCGGACAAATTTTTGAAATAAATATAATTATAAAAATAAAAATAATTATAAAAATAATCTTATATTAAAAATATTTACAAAAACTGACCTCTCCTTTTTTACGTTGGCTCCACGTCGGCCAACGATCAATTGTGGTCGCCAACGTGGTGATGGAAAGGGGTTAAAGAAGTCCGGCCTTGGCAAGGCCCGAGGCAAGGTCGAACTTCTTTTTATGCACTTAAGAAGGCCGACCTTACCAAGGCTGAACTTCTTTAGAAGTCATTTTGAAGTTCGGTGTTCGCAAGGCCGGACTCCAACACTTGAACAAAAAAAGGAAAAAAAACTCGCTAACAGAGAGCTGGTGGTCTCTGTTAGTGGTGCGTCTACAGAGTCCGACTTTTCCAAGACCGACTCTGTTACCCTAAAAAAAAAAAAAAAGACCTTATATAAGTCCCCACCCCTCCCCCCCTCCCTCCCCAAATTACTTCCCCACACCCCCTTCCATCTCTCTAAAAAAAACCTAACTCACTCTCTCAACACTCAGCCACCCCTCTCTCCCTCTCTCACCCCCGTTCCTTACCTCCCTCCCCCTTCTTTTTCCATCTCTCTCAGTCCCCTCTCTCTTTCCATCCCTCTCTCCCCCTCTCCCTCAGGTCCCTCTCCCTCTCTAGCTTTCTCTCTCCTATTCTCTCACTCTCTTTGTACTTTCTCTATCCTATTCTCTCTCCCTCCCTCTCTCTCAGTTGCATTTTTTTAATTAATTATAGTTTTTTGTGTAGAAATTATGTAGTAATTGTGTATAAATTATTTATTGTTTGTGTAAAATTATTAGATTTATTTGTGTAGGATATGTATTTAGATTAAACTTAGAGTAAATTTGATTAAATGTAGATTAAATTGTGTGTTATAATTTTTTCTTTGTAAAATTGTATGTAAAATTGTTTGTAAAAATAGTAAAATTGTTGTTTGTGAATTCGTTAAATTTTAGAATCTCGAGTAAATTAATAATTCTTTATTTCATCCATTAGGTACAATGTCTAATGATCATGTCTCTCTTCTTTGTTGGTTTAATGGTAAACTAATAATAGATATGGATAATAAAGCAAGCTACGTCAATGGATGGTAAAGCCCATGGTTGTTAGAAAATCATTTTCAAGGTGTGAATTGATAGAAAAAATTCATCGAATTACTAAAATTAATCCAAGCGAGTATCAACTTCACTTGACATGCAAGTGGCCAGCATCACACGGGAATTATCAAGCAGTAGGGATATCAGATGATGATGACTGCATGCTATGCTTGAATTGTGTTCGTCTGATCACATCATAGAATTATACGCGAAAAAAGATATTGTATTCCATCCAAAACCTGATTATCATGGACATTTCACACGTATGCTCGATTTGGATAATGAATCAACAAGTTTCATGTCACCGGTTTATAACACATAAGTGTCCATGAAACTTATTATAATGTATATAACTCTTTCTACTAAGTGTTTAATAAACGTGAATTTTGGACAGTTGTAACAATTTGGCGCCAAGAGATTAGATGTGTCATAATATGGAGACATCATATATGAACTTTGGATATGATGCGTACGTTCAATCATATTCGGACACAATGTATGTCTCCCCTGTTCAAGCTCCCCATGAAGGCTCGCTGCGACAGCAAGTCAAAGGAAAAACAACGGAGGATGATGAAGACGATCAATGGACGAGAATGATCGGAAGGTAAATCGTGCAATCGTAGTCGGATTCAGACGATCAAGGTGTCGAACCCTATGTTTTTCAATATTCTGCATGCAGTGGTGGGTGCAAATTGAGGAGATTCTAATGTTTGATGCAGGTTTTGTATAGATCGATTAAAGAAATCGATGAAGATCATGGTCAAAGTTACGACGGGCTAATTGTGACACGGTGAGATTATTGTAAGCATTGGTAGATCTATCAGGTTTGAAGATCATCAAAAGCACGGCAATAGATCTGGCAAACATCAATGCAATGGTGGATGATAGCCCTGATTGATGGAAGGAAGACCATGGTACTGTGTGGCGGGAAGGCCCGGTATGACCATGACAGTTATGTGAAGACGATAAGTCTCAAGGTTAAAACAGTGATGGTAGGTGAACCATCACCAAGTGATTGGTGGAAGACCATGGCATGACAAGTCATTGACAATATTCGTGTAAAGTTGGTAAGACCATGGAAGAATTAGAGGCGGATTGCCTCAAGACCGGCATGGCCCTATGGCTGGGAAGGTTACTGGCGGCGGCGGCGATGCGATGCAAGCTAAAAGAAAGAAACTAGGTCAAAATAAAGTTTCAATGAAAAACTTGAAGGGAGCTCACTTCGAGGTGGAGATTCAAGAAAAATTGCAACGGGTCTAAGTATTGCATGACGACTAGAAAGTAAGCATTAGGGTAAGGCTTGGGATGGCCCAAGGTATGGTAGTGAATCCGCCAAAGGCCTCGGGGAGAGGGGGCAAAGTTAAAGGGTTCAAGACATGGTTACAACCAAGAAACGAATTAAGATAGTAATCTAAAATCTCAAGTTGTTTTGCTAAAAGCTTGAAAAACAAGTCAAAGTGGAGATTATTAGGATTTTGCCTTATTTTTTAGAGGAGATGATGATCCAAGAAAATCCAATTGAGTTGGAGAAGATAACTTCAAGCCGAAAAAGCAAATCAACATGAAAGAGTTTTCTTTTCAAGCGATTGCGAGTTTTCTTTTCAGGAGGAGCATGAATAGGAGTCAATTCCTATTCAATGAAGATTTATTTCTAAAGATTAAATGGTTTAGAATCCTTCTAGATCAAGAAGATCAACTCCTAATAGGAATGATCAAGATTCTTCGAGCATTCAATGGCTATCATCTCATAGTCCAAATAGAAGTTGTATTGTAAAATCCTATAAATAAAAGATTATAACTTAAGATTTAGGTGGAACAGAAGAGCAGAAGAAAGTTGTGGTTAACAACAATATAAGGCCCTAAAAAGTCAAGAAAGAGAGGAGAAAGGTGAATGTGCATAGAGAGAAGGTATACTCTTTTAATCTAGGTATAGATTCAAGGAGAAGGTGAATACTCTTGTGTCATCAAGAGTAAAGTTAGATTTCTTTGTATCAAGTTTATTAATAAAGCTCTCTCAAGTTCTTTCCTCGTGGACGTAGGCCAAGTTGGGGCCGAACTATGTTAAATTGTGTGTTCTTCTTATATCTTTTAATATTCATCTTGTGCGCTTGAGGTAATCGATCTCATGGCGTACTTGAGGTCATCGGTGGGGATCTCCGTATCTCCCAACTATTGGTATCATAGTAAGTATGGTATCCCGGGTTATGTACGTAACAGTTGGTATCGGAGTATATCAATTTCGTCACATAAATATCATCTACATAGGAGTCCCTCTTATGTTAGTTATTTTTCTGTTTTCTCGTGTGTGTGTGTGTAGAGAGAGACTTGTGTCATTCCGGAAGGATTCGAGGCTGAACCTTCCCACTTAAATATAATTCTACGACATCTGAATGTAAGATCCACTCTGTTGAAGTTGACCTAAATTATTTCAAGTAACTAAAAAACAAAAATCATATACTTTGAATACTTTTTGCCCAATCATCAAGTATGGACAAAATGAACGGCCAAAAATAGTGAGTTGGTTGGTCCAACAGTGTAGAATATTTGAAATCTAACAAAAATTGGTGTGTGAGGATTTTTAAATGTTTTGATCATAATGAAATGTTCGGATCGAGAATTTGTATGTTTAAATATGTAGATTTGAGCAATATACTATTTTTTACTGTCTATTTTTCATTTACTTGATGGATAGGCAAAAGGTATTCAAAATTCATGATTTTTTATTTTTAGTTACTTGAAGTAATGTGATCAACTTCAATGGAGTGGATCTTGCATTCGAATATCGTAGAGTCTTATTTGAGTAGAAAGGATTAACGTCAAATCCTTCCGGAATGACACAAGTCTATCTCTCTCTATATATACATATATAGAAATATTCTAGTGAGAATCAGCTCACAATAAATTTCATGCGAACTATATGGTGAGCCATCCCATGGATGATCTGAACTGTTCATCTTGATCTTATTCAAATGAGGCTTACAATGAAAAATCAAGCGATTTCATGCCTTTTTATTCATGCGTTTATATTAGCTGTAGAAAAAGATGTAATTTGATGCATAGGTAAAAAGGTCCGTAATCACGTGATTTTTTATTATTAGCTTAATTTGAGTGTGTAGATCAAGATGAACGGTTCATATTATTCATGAGGTGGCTCACCTTAGAGTTCATACGAAGTTTATTGTGAGTCCAATTCTCACTAGAATACTTTAAGGAATATGAGTTTAAACTCATATAAATGTATATGAGCTGCATCTAATTCTCACATATGGATCAGTGATTCACACTGTTCGATATGATCTACATGCTCTCAAAAAATAGAAGATGAAAAATTATGAGTTTTAGAGATTGTTTGCCTACTGATTAAGTGATGCAAACTTATCCAATGTTATCTATTCATATGAATCGTTCAATTTGCAACCACGTATTGAATGGACATATAGTTCAAAACCTATGAATTTTCATCTACAACTCCTTGGGAGTATATAAATTATCATGAACGGTGTGAATCCTCCACATAAATGATCCGCATATAAGTTATATGAGCTTAAGCTCATATCCCTTGTTCAAAACACATGCACATACACTCTTTTTAACAAAGGTGGGCAGTAATAAGGATGAACACTTTGATTCAAATCCCTTTAGGGTTCTTTCCTATCAAACATCTTGGGCTTCCATTGAGTCAGAATTATATCAAAGCTAAAGACTGTATTGTTTTAATTGATAAATTTCGGCATAATATTGAGACTGAATGGCTAGGCTATTGTCTTCCTTTGAGAGAGTGGAGTTGATCAACTCAATCCTTTTCAATGTTCTTGGGTACCGGATACAATCCTACAAGCTACCACTATCTGTATGCAAGGAGCTTGAAAGGTTAGTTGCAAATTTTCTCTGGAATGGGAGAATGCAAGCTTGGAACTGGACTTCTATATGTAAGCCCAAGCGAGGAGTGGGTATCCCAAGGGTCACAGAGCAATCTGCTTCTGTTATTAAATTTATATATATATATATATATATATATATATATATATATATATATATATATATATATATATATATATATATATATATGTGTGTGTGTGTGTATATATTCAGTTTTATGATTCTCGTGATTTGTTTTAGAGAATTGCATAATTATTAGCAACATGAATCATCAAAAACACGTCAAAAATCAAATTCATATTGTTACTCACACAAGTGGAACCTTAGAATGCGCATCCGAATCGAATTTGCATGTTACTTCTGTTGAACTATGGCATGAAAGAATAGGACATGTAAAATTTGGATCTATCAGAACATTAATTTGAAATTGATTCCTAAAGAGAAGATAGATCCACCTCTAAGCGTGAAGTTTATGTTCATCAAACAAAACATATTACAAGACTTTTCAATATATAAATAGAAATTCTACACCTCTAAAGTTGTTATTGAATTATTGAAACAAGACATTGCAAATAGAAAGCTGAATAGACACATTCAAAGTAGATTTAGATCTCTACAAAACATTTACTGAAAATGAGACTAGACTTTGTAAAGCCAGAGATAAATACGTGACTCAACACCAACATCACGCTCATCGTCTTTGTCTCACACCAAATGAAGAGAGTGGAGGAAAAAAAGAATGATGGAAGAGATCAAATGTAGCGAACTTGGGGAAGAAGAAGAGGCTACATGCGAGATTGCGAACCCAAAGCCAGGCCTTGATAAAACGCCTTCTTGTATGCCTCCATGTTCTCAGTCTCCATGGCTATAATCACAGTAACTCCTGCATCGCTCCCCGGGCTGCTCAGTATGTAGCCGAACCCCCCGCAGAACATGTTTGCACGCCTCATGAACGCCGGCTTGCCCCACCCAAAATCAGCGTCATAGATCGGCATCCCGAGCCAGCTGATCACGAACAGGTCCGTCCCCAGCAGCGTCCACCCCGTCTCGTCATTCCCCATCTCGAAGTAATCGATCAGCGACTGCACGTGCTCGTCGTCCACCCTCTCCACCGCCCTCTTTATCTTCTCCCCTCCCACCTCCAGCGAATTATCCGACAGAATCTCCCTAACCTTTGCGCTCTCTGAGGTTCGGAGAATGGCATTGCCGAAATAACCCGCGGGCAGCGGACAGCTCAGCCGCGTCCGCACGTCGGCGACCGTGACAAGCCGCGTTTCTTGGTCGGGGTGAAGCTTCCGCGCCATGCACGCGCTCCTCCACATGTGGGCGATGACTGCTTGGAATGTGGACAGTCTTGTGGCGGTGGTGGTTTTCTTGAGAGTGGTGACTTGGTTCTCGGAGAGAGTGAGGATGGCGGTGACGAAGGGGGGCGGGGACTTGAAGGTGTCGGAGTTACGCTTGTATTCAATGGGGTCGATGTTGACGGTGGGCGGGGATCGGGCACGGAGGCGGGAACGGTCGAAGAAGGGACGGACGGCGAGTTGGGTGATGCCGCGGGCGATGTCGGACCACGTGTTGACGAAGTGCATGGCGCTGTGGCCGTCGTAGGCGGCGTGGTGCATGGCGATGCCTAGGGTCACCTCACCACTCTTGAAGAATGTAACCTGAGAGAGAATTTATGAGCCCATATATTGTTCAGAATCATGATAAACAAACTACTTTTGCTTGACTAAGCTAGACACATAAAAATAATACATGTATTGAACTTTTTAATTGTTAAGGCCTCATATTTCATAAAATTCTGATTATTAAATTTTAAATCATTTATTCAGATTATACTTTTCAGATTCAGAAAAGAACTTACGAGAGTAAAATTTTATCGTAAAAAGATTTTGTGTGCAGTGCATCAGAGTTAATCTATGTTTTTTTCTCTTTGGCAACGAAACGATGTCATGTGAATTGAAACTGAACACACACCTGAATCAATAGAATCGTGCAAGGGGGTTCAGACGACTCCACGGTCGGCAACAGCACCTGCCTCATCTCCTGCGACGGGACAAATCCTCCGAACTCATCCACACTGGCCTCGGACCGGACCACATTGAACAGAGCTCCATCGCCGGTGCAATCGAGCTCAATCCGGCCGTCTATGCCAATCTCAAGCCGGCCGGCCAGCGGGTAGAAGTGCACCAAAGCCTTGCTCAGGGCGGCCTTCAGCGTCTCAACTGCGAAGAAGTCGGAGCTGCCA
The DNA here is from genome assembly GCA_038442645.1 of Agave tequilana. Lineage (NCBI taxonomy): Eukaryota > Viridiplantae > Streptophyta > Magnoliopsida > Asparagales > Asparagaceae > Agave > Agave tequilana. The sequence continues at coordinate 125,575 of JAVJIF010006980.1, read as the reverse complement.
TTGGGCCTGTAGAGATAGAAGATCGGCGTGTGATCTCTCAGGCCGAGCGTAAGATCGAGATTCGAGAGCCAAAGCTTATGCTTCGGCGTCTCTTCGCAAGGAACCACCATGCCCGACTCTATGACTTCCATGCTTCTTCTTCTTCTTCTTCTTTACTCTCACTCTCACTCACTTAAATTTGTGATGCTTAATTTTGGGTTGAAGGCTAAGGACTCTCAAGTGTTGGGTACGTTTTATAATGGGTAGAAATGTTGGAAGAGCTGTTCTCTTGATTGAAGTATCTTTTTGTCTTGCTTTTGTATGCATATATGCAGCCTTCACTTTGGGCCTTTGCCGTTTCGGAATCAACCGTCATTAAAAAAGAAGAAACAAGATAAAAAACTCTAGTAATTTCTAATTTGGAAAAGGGTGTGCAAGTATTATATGTCTGTATATTTGATTATAAGAATCATTATACTTAATTATTAATTATTAAGTGGGCATGCATGTGAACACATCATTTGTAAAGATTCCGCATACAAGAATTGCCAATATTCCACCTATGTGACAACAATTTTGACTATATTAATTGATGTAAACAACATGATCTCTTTTAAGTAATGAAAGATTCCTGATGTAAGCTCACATCGTTCATTTCAATTGGGACAACATTTGTTGTAAATAAATAAAAGATTTGTCTTTAATATGTATTTATAAACATCCACTTACTTTTTGTTTACAAAAAATCGACCAATTCCAAGTCATTGGCAAGAGAAACATGTGATTGAGCGTGAGTGGAATTAGAACTCAAATTGTCGAACGGGGAATTTAAGTGGGATAATTAGTGTTGTCTGTGCCGGCTGGAAGGTGACCCCAATCCTCTTTTTTTTTTTTTTTTTTTTTTTTTAATTTATTTTAAATAGAACTCAAATTCAATTCTTTTTATCAACCTAAAGAGCTAGAATCACAAAATATCAAAATCTTAATTCAACTTTTTGAAAATGACATCCTCAATTTCAATTTTTTTCCTACTAACCAAGCAAGAAAATCAAGAAATTGGAACTAGATTTGAGACCAAATCTTTTTTTTTTTATTTACATTTTTCAAAAGAGGTTTTGGAATTAGAATGAGAGTTTCAAACCTTATTTTTTTTGAAAATAGAATCACCAAAACTCAATTCCAAGTCTATTCCCTTATCCGAGGACGTAGGCAAATTGTCGAACCTTATTAAATACTATATTGGTTTGCTTTTCTATATTGTTTCTCTGTTCTTGTCGTGTTGGATACATCTCCGGCTGCATCTGTCTGTCTGGTTGGTGGATTCCTTAGAGAGGTTGTTGTCAAGGCACGCTCGCAACAAGTGGTATCAGAGCATCAGGTTCGGCCTTGGATCGTGTGTTGATTCCTAAGGCACCAGTTGCTGTTTGGCGGAGATCGTGTGTCGATCTCGAAACGGCGTTGGGACTGTTTGTGGGATCGTGTGTCGATCTCAAAACAGCTTGTGAATTGCTTGAGGAATCAATTCGAAGGAGTAGATAGTTTTAGAAACTCTTCGAGGGTTTTGCGTGGAGGTAAAAATCCTATCTATATCTAGTTTGTTTTATCTAACTCCGTCTGTTTTCGCATTACTTTGAGGAATCAGTTGAGAAAATGGCTGGAGAAAGTACATCGATGGTGAAATCCGTGAATCCACATCCGTTAAGGATTGATGTGGTGAAGTTCAACGGCAAAAACAACTTCGGTATGTGGAGATGTGAGGTGATGGATGCGCTGACGGTATCGAACCTTGAAGACACTCTACGGTTGGAGAAGTAGCGCGAATCAACAACTGAAGAAGATTGGGACAAGATAAATCAGACAGCGTGTGGCTTGGTCAGGTCTTGTTTGACACAAGACATCAAGTATCATGTATTGCATGAAATATCTGCGAGGCAGCTGTGAGAGTTCCTGGAGAAGAAGTATCTGACGAAAAGCGTCGAATCGCAGTTACAGTTGAAGAGTAAGTTTTATCATTTTCAGATGCAGAGAGGATACTCCATTGACGAACACATAAATAGCTACACAAAGCTTCTACAGATCTAGTTAATGTGGATGTGGAGATCGATGAAGAGGATAAGGCGGTAATTCTGTTGAATTCTCTTCCTCAAGAAGAGTATGAGACATTTACTCTTACATTGATCAATAGAAGAAAATCACTTAACTACAATGAGGTGTCTGTTGTTCTTATGAGTTATGAAATAAGGAGACATGATAGGCTGTCTTCTTCGGGGAGCACAACATCAGAGGCATTGGCGGTAAGAGGCAGGAGTTCCAATAGGAAAGGAAGAGGTGATCAGGGAACATCTAAGTCCAGATCAGGCTTCAGAGATCTGAAAAGGAACCAATGCGTCTTGTGTAAGGAGTTAGGGCACTGAAAAGTTGATTGTCCGAAGGCCAAAGATAAGAAGAAGGAGCTGATGACCGAGGCAAATTTCACAAAGGTGGTCAGTACTCAAGTCAGTACTTCACAGGCGGATGGATCGGATTCAGACTCATCGATATTCTCTCTCTGTTACTACTTCTACTGTTAGTTACTCAGATAATGCTGAGTAGATCTTAGATACCGAAGCTACCTATTATGTGTGCCCGAGCAGAGCTTGATTTTCTAACTTTGAGAAGCTAAATAGATGCTTCACGGTCATGGGTGATGATCATCCGTGTAATGTGGAAGGAATGGGTACAGTCCGTATCAAGATAGATTATGGGATAGTATGAGAACTGAAGGAGGTGGGGTATGTACCTTAACTCAAAAGGAATCTTATCTCTGTTGGTGCTTTGGAAGCGTTGGGTCTTCTGGTATCTATACGAGATGGTGTTCTCAAGATGACCAAAGGCTCAGTGGTGGTTATGAAGGGCGACCGCCGGAACAATCTCTACTACATAAAGGGTAGTTACAGGTCAGGCTGAGACTTCTAGTTCTTCAAATAATGGTTGCACACAGGTCTGACAGATAAAGGTCGGATAAGGAGGTGAAAAGTCTTTGCAGGCTCCTACAAAGAAGGGATCATTGGAAGGTGCTGCTACCTGCAACTTCGTAGGTGAACACAGCGTTCTGAATAAGAAGAAGGTGAAATTCAGCACCAGTACTCACCACTCTGAAGGTCTTCTTGATTGTATTCACGTAAGCGTTTGGGGACCTGCTAAGACTGCATCACTTGAAGGTCACAGGTATTTTGTCTCTTTTATTGATAATTTATCTAGGCATTGTTGGATATATCCCATGAGATAAAGATGTGAAGCCCTAGATATGTTGGTGAAGTGGAAAGGAATAATGGAGAAGCAGACAGGTAGGAAGATTAAGGAGCTACAAATTGGTAATATTGAAAGATACATGGACCAATTCCTACAATTTGGCCAGAACACTGATATTGGTACTAAGATCGAAAGACAAAGGGATTTCAATACTAGTGTTCTGGTCAAATTGTAGAAATTGGTTCATGTAATTTTTAACATTATCAATTTGTAGCTCCTTAATCTTCCTACCAGTTTTCTTCTCCATTATTCCTTTCCACTTTACCAATATAGTTAGGGCTTCACACCTTTGTCTCATGGGATATATCCAATAATGCCTAGATAAGTTATCAATAAAAGAGATAAAGTACATGTGACCTCCAAGCGATGCAGTCTTAGCAGGTCCCCAAACGCTTACGTGAACACAATCAAGAAGACCTTCAGAGTGGTGAGTACTGGTGCTGAATTTCACCTTCTTTATGTCCAGAACGTCGTGTTCACCCAATTTCAAGTTACAGCTAGCAACACCTTCCGATGATCCCTTCTTTGCTGGAGCTTGCAAGGACTTTTCACCTCCATGTCCGACCTTCATCTTCCAGACCTGTGTGCAAACATTATCTGAAGAAATAGTCTCCAGTTGACCTGTAACTGTACTACCCTTCAGGAAGTAGAGGTTGTTCCGGTAGACGCCTTTCATAACCACCATTGAGCCTTTGGTCATCTTGAGAACACCATCTTATATAGATACCATAAGTCTCAACGCTTTCAAAGCACCGACAGAGATGAGATTCCTTTTGAGTTAAGGTACATGCCTCACCTCCTTCAATTCTCGTACTATCCCATCATCCATCTTGATATGGACTGTACCCATCCATTCTATATTACATGGATGATCATTACCCGTGACAACAAAACGTCCATCTACCTTCTCAAACTATAAACTAGTTTTTGTTCGGGCACACATGATAGGTAGCTCCTGTATCTAAGATCCACTCAGCATTATCTGAGTAATTAACAGTAGGAGTAGTAACAGAGAGAGGGAATACCGATGAGTCTGAATCTAATCCATCTGCCTGTGAAGTACTGGTTTGAGTACTAACCACCTTTGCGAAGTTTGCCTCGGTCATCGGCTCCTTCTTTTTACCTTTAGCCTTCGGACAATCAACTTTTCAGTACCCTAGCTGAAAGTACACGTAGAGGGGGGTGAATAGGTGTACGGCTAATCTAATGACAAATAATGCAGAATTAAAAATAAATTGCAACACACTTAGTGTAACCAAAGAGTGTAGCCGAATTCCTGGTGACGGGCTCTGAACTATCTCCTCTAAATTCCTTTAAATAAGAGTTGAGGTGCTATGTAAAACTCTCTTGGTTCAACACAAGTGAGGCACACAAACAAAACCAAGCATATATGATATGAACAATATGAATCAATATAAGATATAAAAGAGAGAGAGTTAGAGATAGTGAATTAAATGCAAGCACAAAGATATGTTTCGAGGTTCGAGCACCCAGTTCTACGTCCCCGCCTTCACATAGAAGGATTTTTACTATATCGTCCACACAGAACTTCCCACACAGGGAATCTCCACTGAGAATTTGGGTAATACAACTTTAGAGTATACAACTCCTCTCTCAAGCAACAACAATCTCTACACAAGAGGTAAGGCAGTAAGCCACACGAGATCAACCTCACAATAGAGGGATAGAGCACTAAGCCAAACAATAACAATCACCTCTCACTAGAGGGATACCAACACAATCTTCACAATCACCTCTACACTTAGAGGGATACTAGCAAAACCTCCACAATCACCTCTATACAAGGGATACCAACCAAACACAATCTCCACAATCTCCTCTACACAAGAGGGATAACAATAACACAAAGAAGGTTTACAACTCTTGGTGATTGGGATTTTGGATATGAAAAACTTGTCTTTTTAACTTCAATTAAATCCCATAAAATCACATAAATTCCACAAAAAATAAGTTCTTATAAGATCTTTGAAATACAAATAAGTATGACTAAAATTCAACACATATTATAAACTATTTGAACCATTTTTATAATATTGAAATTAGGCTTTAAACCAAATCTGTATTTTCTAAAACTTGAATTTTTGAAATGAAAAATCGTTTTCTCCAAAACTTATGTAAATACAAAAACATGATATTGAAGCAACTTTGAAGTATGTTATATATGGATAGAATCTAATATACATAAAAGATATATATCAATATTTTTGACATGAAAACCAAAAACCGGTTAAACCGAAATCAATAAACTGAAACTTGTGTTTGAGTGTGAACTTGAGCATATCAACACTATCTAATCTTTACACAAGATCTAAATAATCTTAAACTAAACAAACTGAGATCTTCTTATAGAACTCCTTCTCCAAGTCGACTCGATCCAAACACGATCTAACGAGTTTGACTCCAACCGAGTACTAGATGCGATCTTGACGCGCAAGCTCTTGAATCAACATGTGAAAGCTCTAAAACTCCTTTGTTGGAGCTAAACACCTACTAAAATCTTGATCAAATATTTGAAACTAAATATTACAAGATTATTAGTAAATTATAACTACATGAGTTAATCATCATCAAAACTAGAGTGAAGGGTCTCTGGGCCAACACTAGCTCCTTACATAAGGCGCATTGGTTCCTCTTCAGATCTCTGAAGCCTGATATGGACTTGGATCTTCCTTGATCATCTCTTCCCTTCCTATTGGAACTCCTGCCTCTTACCGCCAATGTCTCTGCTGTTATACTCCCCGAAGAAGACAGTCTGTCATGTCTCCTTGTTTCATAACTTATAAAAGCAGCAGACACCTCACTGTAATTAAGGGATTTTCTTTCATTGATCAATGTGAGAGTAAAGGTCTCATACTCTTCTTGGGGAAGAGAATTAATAGAATTACCGCCTTATCATCTTCATCGATCTCCACATCCATATTAATTAGATCTGTAAGAAGGTTTGTGTAGCTATTCATGTGTTCGTCAATGGAGCATCCTCTCTGCATCTGAAAGCGATAAAGCTTACTCTTCAATTGCAACAGCGATTCGACGTTTTTGTCATATACTTCTTCTCCAGGATCTCCCACAGCTGCCTCGCAGATGTTTTATGCAACACATGATACTTGATATCTTGTGTCAAACAAGATCCGATCAAGCCATGCACCGTACGGTTCACCTTGTCCCAATCTTCTTCAGTTGTTGATGCGTGTTTCTTCTCCAACCATAGAGTGCTTCGAGGTTCGATGTCGTCAGCGCATCCATCACCTCGCATCTCCACACACTGAAGTTGTTCTTGTCGTCGAACGTCACCACATCAATCCTCAACGGATGTGGATTCATGAATTTCACCAACGATGTACTTTCTTCAGCCATCTTCTCAACTGATTTCTCAAAGCAATGCGGAAACAAATGGAGTTAGATAAAACAAACTAGATAAAGATAGGATCTTTACCTCCAAGCGAAACCCTCGAAGAGTTTCTGAAACTATCTACTCCTTCGAAATTGATTCCTCGAGCAATCCACACATTATTTTGAGATTGACACACGATTCCACACAATCCCAACGCTGCTCCGAGATCAACACACGATCTCCGTCAAACAGCAACTGATGTCCTTGGAATCAACACATGATCTCACGATGAACCTGGGATGCTCTGATACCACTTGTTATCCGCGCCCTTGGTAACAACCTCACTGAGAAATTCACCAACCAGACAGAGATCGATGCAGCAGGAGATGTACCCAACACGATAAGAACAGAGAAATAATAGAGAAAAGCAAACCAACATAGTATTTAACGAGGTTCGGCAATTTGCCTACGTCCTCGGGCAAAGGAGAGAGAGAGAGATTTTATTGATTTAACAATCAATACAAGCTAAAACAAAGGGATACTTGAGGGATCTTCCTTAGATACAATATATGAAGGCTCTAGCCCTTATTTATAGCCACAGAGTCTCAGGGTTTTAGGAAACCTTGATTGGATTCGATTCTAAAGCAGAAAGGAATCCGAATCCAGAAAGGTCAGCAGAAACGCGTTTGTCGCTCGACCGGCCGGTCGACTGACCCCTGTGCTCGGTCGACCGGCCCAGTCGACCCGCACGAACAGAGACATGGCTCATATCAGTCGGTCGAACGGGCGGTCGATCGTTCTTATGCCACGGTCGACCGGGCGATCGACTTGTGCAGGCCGTGCACATCAGTCGACTGCCCAGTCGACCGAGCTCTGTCACCGGTCGACCGGGATTCATCCTAACCTGCTTCAAAGCCGCTTTCACTCCTTTTTTTCTGATCTCTGTGTTATCTTCCTCTATCTCTTCTCTCCCTACACAAACTTCTAATTCAAGAGAACTGAAAGGACAACCAAACCAAAATGCAAACCAGAAAAATTATTCATGCTTCCAAATACCCTACAAAACCCTTCAACAAACCCCCAACTCCTTGTAAAACACCCTCTTAAACTCCTCCATACTCTCAGTCTCAAAAGCTATATCCAGAATGATCCCTCCACTCTCCCATGGATCTCGCATCACATACACTAGCCCACCGAACTGCAGGCAGGCCCTCCCCATAAACATTGGCCGGCCTTGTATATCGGCAGACCCTGCCAGCTGATCACTCACAGATCGCCCCTCGGCATCACCCACTTCCCCTTCTACAGCCCATTCACATCCTCCACCCTCTCCATGTAATCCACAACCGACCTCACATACGCATCGTCGAGCTTACGGGTGGCCTTGTCGACCTTATCTGCCCCAAATTCTAAGGTGTTCAATGAAATGTCTCCTGCAGTAGCAACCGCGGATGCACGGAATATTATGTTGCCAAGGAACCCCGTGGGTAGGAGTGGCTACGTGCGGGCTTGTGTATTAGCCGTCATCAAGAGACGAGTGGTTTAGGTTGGACCAAAGGCACCAGCCTTGCACGCGAAGCGCCAGACGTGGGCAATGACAGCCTTGAAGGTGGAGAGAGGGGCTTGGTGCAACTAGTACAATATTGGGATTCACGTCGCTAAAACGATGTCGGTTTCTCATCAAAAATGATGTGGAAAGGTCGTGGTGGCATGTTTGTAAGCAAATGAAAAAGAAACAACATTGGTGCTTCTCATAAAAGAGCCGACATGAAAATGACGAGGTGGCATTTTTTAAATAAGTGAAAAAAATGACGTCAGTTTCTCATAAAAACCATCGTGAAAATGTCGCAGTGGCATAAAAATACTTAACACATCGGTTCATAAAATGAATTGACGTCATATCCCAAAAAGAATTTCCTCTAAAATTTCCTAAAATATTCAAATCCCGCGACCACCACCTCTCTCCCTCTCAAATTCCCCATCAGATCTCAAATCCCGAGCTGCACGACGATCTCCATGAGCTTCAGCCAGTTCCACCAGCTCAAAGGCATCCACGGCGATCTGCTCCGAGCAGAGCAATGGGCTACAACGGACTGTAGCGAGAGCTTTGCTCCGAGCAGAGCAAGATTGTAGAATTCATTTTTCTTCCCTAAAGCTGTCATTCATGTTGATGCCAAGTCGATGATTGTCAGGATCTGTTCTGTGATTGATTCCTTGATGGCTTTTTGATAAGTTCATCTCTGATATGGCTTGGGGTAGGGGTGGGGTGATAGAGTTTTTGATGGATCTGGGGAGGAAGTAGGTGCTTGCTGTTGATTGAAGAGAGGGAGGGTACTTTCGGGTTCAGGGAGTTGGGTGCGATGGCAGAGATTTGGGAGCAAGCTTCCGGTGGTTGTGAGGTTGGCACAGGCGGAGCAGTTGGGTGTGTTGTTGGATTGTTGCTGGGGATTCGTGAGAGAGGGTGAGATTCAGGTGTTTGATCAGAGAAGTCAGCCGCAGTTAGGCTCAAATTTGGGTTCGGGTCGCTGGGGAGGCTGATTGGAGAGATGAGTTTCCTGTGAGTTGGGTTCGAATGTGGATAACGATGGGTTTCCTGACCCACTAAGGAGGAAGAGGAATTAGAGTTAGGGTTATTGTGGGTGTGGTGGCTGCCAGAGAGGAGGAAGATGGCTGGTTGGGTTATTGCGCCGACGGGGACCTGCTTGTTGTGTTCTGGGCACGGATTTAGGTCTGGGGGCGAGTATCTTCACATGGGGCTCTATGATTGCTTTTAACAAGTCGCAGCCTAAGAGTTTCTCGAATTGCCGCCTCTCTTCATCCGTCATCTCGGTGTTACTCAAAATCTACTCCAGAGAGGACAACCTGATTGCAGAATGGATCAGATACTTTGGGAGGGGCAGTGGTGGCGGTGGCACTCGGTGGCTCGTGGTGCTCGATGGTGGCAGTGGTCGTGGTGATGGAGCGGGTAGAGCTCATGCGGCGGAACTCGTGCTTGGGATTTGGGAGTAGCGATGATCAAATTTTTTTTAAAAATAAATATGTTTTAATGTCGATTCTGGAGAGAACCAGCATTAAAAAGTGTTGTTTGGTGTCGATTAGAAACTAACATGAAAAGGCTTCGATTTTTTATGTCATCATTGTAGATATCGATTGTTGTTTCTTTTTCACGTCAGTTTTAAACCTGCATTAAAGATAATTTCTATTGTATTGTGGGGTTGCTGAGGTTGTGGGACTTGAGGTGTTTGAGCTGGTTCTTGGAAACCTTGAGGTCGGTGAAGATGAAAGGGGGTTTTGTAGTGGTGGTGGAGGGCTTGGGGGAGTACTCGGCATGGTCGAAGACCACAGTGGGAGGAAAGTGGTCACAAAGGAGGGTGCGGTCGAGGAACGGTGGGACAATTTGGGTGGCGCCACGGGCGTCTGGGACATTGAGTTTGAGAGAGGAGAGGCGAATACAAACCGAGACGGTCCAACCCGTCTCGTGCGAATCCGGGTAGCGAATTGGGTCAAAAGACCCGATTCGTTTCCCAGATTTTTGATTCATCTTGTTTGACCCGTTACGAGACGAGTCCAACCTGTCTTGTTTCAGATTCACCTGACAAACGGGACGAGTCAACCCGATTCGTCCCGTTAGCCATTCCTGCCCCTAACTCAAGATCTTTGCAAGAATTTTTGGTGTTTTTATATTGGATCTTTTTCATATCTACCCCACAAATCTTTCATATTTTTATATTTACCTTTCAAATCATCATAATTGCTCAATTACCCTCCAAGTTTTTTCATATTTCTAAACTTAGTCCCAACATCAGTTAAAGAGAATCAAAAGGATATATTCTCTATTTTTCGGTTATGTATTTGTGAAATTTTTTTTAACACCCTTACAACGATATCTTAATTGAATCCTGACATTAAATCTTAATTAAATTCAGAATTAATTAGTTTTGAGAATTAATTGGGATAAAGAGACTGGGCATCATCATCAGTGAGTGCCCAACATCCCCAAAATTGGCCACATTGTCAATGCAATTGCAGCAGAAGGCGACGTTGCTGAGGAGCGTGGTCTGGTCTTAGAAGGAGGCTGCCTCGTAGCGGAGGAAAGCGGAGAAGCAAGAGAGGCAATTGAAGGAGCTTAGATATTTGCGACTGTAGAAAAGGTTGAAGATGGCGTTGGCCGCGCAGAAGGCTAGCGGTGGCGGGTCTGCAGGGAAGTGGAGACAGGTCTGAAGGGAAACCATGTCAGTTTGCAGATTTTGATTTTGATCCTACAGAGAGGGATCTGGATCAGGTGTATGTCGGGTCTAGAGGGTTAACCCGAATGTGATTTGTGGGTTCTACAGGACAACAGTGACGAAGGACTCCTGCAGCGTGGCTGTCGACATCAACACTAGAAGGAGAATATCGAAGATCGGCATCGGGACTAAGGTGGCACAAATCTCATCGAAAAAATGTTATCCCAAAGGCCCATCACTCTAGTTTTAATGATAATTAACTATTGTAGTTATAGTTTTAATGATCTTGTGTTCATTTAGTTTCTGATATTCAATCAAGATTTTAGTCGGTGTTTAGCTTCAACAAAAAAATTCAAAGTCAAGTTTTAAAGATAGCACGTGCTAATTCAAGAGCTCACGCGTCAAGATCGCATCAAGGACTCAAAGAGGAGTCTAACTCATGAATCAAGTTTGGACCAAGTCGAGATGGAGAAGAAAATTTTCAAGAAGACTTGAGTAATGTTTGTAAGTTTAAGATTTTGTTTTAGGATAAAATGTAAAGGATAGATTAGTTGTGGATTGCTCAAGCTCATACACACACAAAAAAATTTATATAGTGTTTTAATAAGAAATAGTTTTAGTTTTGATTTTGGTTTTGAGTTTCAAATAATACACCTTTAGGTTTCATGAATAGACTCTATCAAAACAAGTTTATATGTGTATTAGATTTCATCCATATACACAATTACTTCATATTGTTTAGAAAAACTTATCTTGATGTTTCTAGTTCATGGTTTTGAGTTTTGTTAAAATCAACTTATTTTGGATTTATTGTCTATTTTGGATTTATTGTCAAAAACAAGTATATTTCATCTTCTTTGTGCATTGGGACATTTTCATGCACACTATACTTCAAATGTATTTCAATATCTTATTTTTGTATTTGAACAAGTTCTGAAAAAATAGATTTTTCATTTAGAAAGTTTGTTTTTGAAAAATTACGATTTTCGGTTTAAGCTTTAAATTCTATGCCTCAAAAATAGTTCAAATTGTTTGTAATATGTGTTGATTTTTGATCACACATATTTGTACTTCAAAGTATTTATATGAACCTTTTTCGTGAAATTTATGGAGTTTTATGGGAATTTATATGTATTTATTAGACCATTTTCAATCCTATATTCTCAGGTTCTGGGCTGCCGGCTGTCGACCGAACCAGGGCTCGGTCGACCATTCGGTCGACCAACATGCACAGATACACGCACAAGGCCTAGCACCTCAGTTCGGTCGACCGAACGGTCGACCGTAGTAAGGGCTCGGTTGACCGAGCGGTCGACCGACTTGCACTACCCAGCTCTTGGGTAGTGGTCGGTCGACCGCGTCATTAACCGACAGAGGATTTTCCCTCTCTGTTTTTGGGGGCGGTCGACTGACCGGTCGACTGACAATCCCAACAGTCAAAAAAATGACTGTTGGTCGGTCGACTGGCCGATCGACCGACAGGTCAATCTGGCTCATAACGGCTAGTTTTTAGATTGCCTATAAAAGGGGACTTTTGGCCAGATTTTTAGTATTTTCAGAGTGTTTTCAAGAGCTCTTTTACAGAGTCTCTTTTCGAGTTTTAGAGCTTCATTTTTCTATCCAATTAGAGTTTTTCAAAAGTGATTCTCTTGAGTTTCAAGAGCTTTTTCTTGAGTTTTTCCATCACAAGACCTATCTTATTTTCTCACACAAGATTGTGCTTTCCATTGCCATATATATCCTATTTAGATCCTTGTTGTGGGAGTGACTTTTGTGATCAAGAGAAGTGGTCACAAGTGTTCCACCCCTTTGTATTTGAGGCGTTGTAGAGGTTGCGGCCTCGGCGAGCTCGCGGGTTCGCGTGTGTTGTTCTTGCGGGAACAAGTAAAAGACTTGCGGATACAAGAGTTCTTGAGGGAGCTAGTTGTAAGTGTTGCGGCACCGAGTGATCTTGCGGAATCGTTTCGTAGTGGTGAAAGCGGGGACGTAGAGCAAGCAAGTGGCTCAAACCTCGAAACAATTCTCTCGTGTTTGCGATTGCTTGCTCTCTTTCTCTCACTTGTGTTTATATATCTTGCATGCTTTTATTGTTCATCTATATATGCTTGATATATCTTGTGTTTAACTGATATATCTTGGGATTTTGTAAGTTCTTGCATGCTAATATTCTTTGTGTATCCATTGCATGCTTGATATTGTGTTCATTCTAGAATTTAACCAAGAAAGTTATAATAGCACCTCAACTCTTAATCTAAAGGAATCTTGAGGAGTAAGTTCAGATATCCTCACTGGGAATTCGACTTCACTATTTGATTATAATTGTGTGTTAGTTTAGTTTGCATAATAGTTTTTTTTAATTCCGCATTAATCGGCATTAGATTAGTTAGTCACCTATTCACTCCCCCCTCTAGGTGACTTACAGAAGATTTATTACCGAAGAGGAAATCATGGTGGCAAAGAACTCTTCGAGTTGAAAGCAGTCGGAGGCTGATCGGTGTCGATTCGAAGGGAGAGAGGGGGGGAGCCAGGGAGGAGGCGAGAGGGGGAAGAGAGAGAGAGAGAGAGAGAGAGAGAGAGAGAGAGGGTGCGGCATGAGAGGAGGCGGCAGGGGAGAGAGGGGGCAATAGGAGAGGAGGCGACAGACCGGGGGGGGGGGGGGGGAAGAGATAGAGAGGAGGTAGCAGGGGAGAGAGACTCAGAGAAGAGAGAGGATAGGGAGACTCAGAGAAGAGAGAGAGGAGTTATTTAGTAATCTTACTCTCAAACTGTTAAAAAATTAACAACAGATTTCGATGTGCGTAAATTTGATTGTTTTTGAGGAATTGAGAGTTAATTGAGCAATTGTGATTATTTGTGAAGTAATTTTAGAGATATGGATGATATTTGTGAAGTAATTTTACAAATACTCTATTTGTATTTACATGGTTTTTCATGGAGTGCGGGTTGGAGGCATCTTTGGGCATGGTAATTGGGCCGCTTCATGTTTGGATCATGAGAGTCTCGGGCTTGACCGGTTAGGCAAAACATCGACGAAAATACAATGTTCCGAACACAAACTATCGAAACAGAAAGCCCATGTGATTCACAACTGAGTCCAGAACTTATTAAAAGGCCCATATAACCCAGGAATCAATTCCCTCCGTCAACCGACTCCAAATAAGACTCGCCACGTTTCATGAGCCCACTAGAAACCACTGCAGCTGCTGTCACCCCCTCATCGATCCAAGTCCACTCGAGACGAGCCCAGCAACTTCCAGAATCCAAGCCCCACAGTTATCCCCTTCCCTCTCGAATCCTCTCCCGCCGTGTCCCGCAGCCGCTATAAATTTCTCCTCCCCTCTCTGCGACTTGTACAACAACATTCGAAACAACAACCAGCAAACTCTGAAATCAAGCTCACTGCTATCAATTTGCCAATGGCGAGCAAAGGCGGAGGGAAAGCGATCGGCATCGATCTGGGCACGACCTACAGCTGCGTGGGGGTCTGGATGAACGACCGCGTCGAGATCATCGCCAACGACCAAGGCAACCGCACAACCCCGTCCTACGTGGCCTTCACCGACACCGAGCGCCTCATCGGCGACGCCGCCAAGAACCAGGTCGCCATGAACCCTTCCAACACCGTCTTCGACGCGAAGCGCCTCATCGGCCGCCGCTTCTCCGACCCCTCCGTCCAATCTGACATGAAGCTCTGGCCTTTCAGAGTCGTCCCGGGCCCTGCCGACAAGCCCCTCATCGTCGTCACCTACAAGGGCGAAGAGAAGAAGTTCTCCGCAGAAGAGATCTCCTCCATGGTCCTCATCAAGATGAGAGAAGTCGCCGAGGCCTTTTGGGCCACTCGGTCAAAGACGCCGTCATCACCGTCCCGGCCTACTTCAACGACTCGCAGCGGCAGGCGACCAAAGACGCCGGGGTCATCGCAGGCCTCAACGTTCTCCGTATGATCAACGAGCCCACGGCCGCCGCCATCGCCTACGGGCTTGACAAAAGGCGGCCCGCACCGGCGAGCGAAACGTCCTCATCTTCGACCTCGGCGGCGGCACTTTTGACGTCTCTCTCCTCACCATCGAAGAGGGGATTTTCGAAGTGAAGGCCACCGCCGGTGACACGCACCTCGGCGGTGAGGATTTTGACAACCGAATGGTCAATCATTTTGTATCAGAGTTCAAGAGGAAGCACAAGAAGGACATCAGTGGCAACGCCCGAGCTCTGCGCAGGCTGAGGACGGCCTGCGAGCGGGCCAAGAGGACGCTTTCTTCAACCACGCAGACCACCATCGAGATCGACTCTCTGTACGAGGGGATCGATTTCTACTCGACGATCACGAGGGCGAGGTTCGAGGAGCTGTGTATGGACCTCTTCAGGAAATGTATGGAGCCAGTTGAGAAGTGCCTCCGCGATGCGAAGATCGACAAGAGCAGCGTCCATGAGGTTGTCCTCGTCGGTGGCTCGACTAGAATCCCCAAAGTGCAGCAATTGCTGCAAGATTTCTTCAACGGGAAAGAGCTCTGCAAGTCAATCAACCCCGACGAGGCCGTGGCCTACGGCGCGGCGGTGCAGGCGGCGATTCTCACCGGCGAAGGCAATGAGAAGGTTCAGGATCTTCTTCTTCTTGATGTCACTCCTCTCAGCCTCGGGCTCGAGACTGCCGGCGGAGTTATGACGGTGCTGATCCCGAGGAACACCACGATCCCGACGAAGAAGGAGCAGATTTTCTCGACGTACTCGGACAATCAGCCTGGAGTTCTGATCCAAGTGTACGAAGGGGAGCGGCCGATGACCAAAGACAACAACTTGCTCGGCAAATTCGAGCTCAAGGGCATCCCCCCTGCCCCAAGAGGAGTGCCCCAAATCCTCGTCACATTCGACATAGACGCCAATGGCATTCTCAACGTGTCCGCGGAGGACAAGACCGCGGGGGTGAAGAACAAGATCACCATCACCAACGACAAAGGGAGGCTGAGCAAGGACGAGATCGAGAAGATGGTGAGGGAAGCAGAGAAGTACAAGGCGGAGGACGAGGAGGTGAAGAAGAAGGTGGAAGCCAAGAATGCGCTGGAGAACTACGCTTATAACATGAGGAATACGATACGAGACGAGAAGATCAAGGAGAAGATTGGGGCAGGGGACAAGGAGAAGATCGAGAAAGCGGTGGATGAGGCGATCGGGTGGCTGGAGAGTAACCAGCTCGCAGAGGTGGATGAGCTGGAGCACAAGCAGAAGGAGCTGGAGGAGGTCTGCAACCCGATCATCGCGAAGATGTATCAGGGAGCCGGTGCCGGCGGCGAGGCTGAGGGTGGAGCTTATGGGGCTGCTGGTGCTGGCTCTGGTGGCGGTTCTGGAGCTGGGCCTAAGATTGAAGAAGTAGATTAAGCTAGGTGTTGTTTTGCTTGTGTTTTGTGTGCTTGTTTGAGTTCTCTCGTGTCCTTTTTCCTTGCTTTGCTTTGATGAGTCATGGATATATACTTATGATGCATCTTTATATGTAATACTAATAAATAAATAATTCCTTTTGCAAATCAAGTGTGTTTGATGATGTGTTTTATAGAGAGGGGATTCTTGTTGGTGAACTCTAATGCTCTCTGCAAATGTGTTTTGATCCTGGGTCTTCTTTATGCTGTGATTGCACTGTTCTGTGACAGTTACAAGCAATTGTGATATGAGGTAGGACCATGGCATATATTCTTGTTGGCATATATTCTTGTTGTGTGATCATGAGCTTTTTCTCTCACTAGCTTAATTTAGAAGGTTTGATGCTTTGAACTCGAGCACTTGTATTAGATATTTGATCAATTCATTTAATTGTGTTTATGCTACTTGATGTTCTTAGATGAGACTTGTGCTGTTGCTTTGAACGGAGCAGCTGAGTTGAGCCATGAGCGGAGGAGCAGCGGCACAGGTGGTGCCCCCGGCGGAGTCAGCGGGCAGGGGAAGTTGCCGTCCATCGGCGGGACTGATGTACTGCGTCGGCGGGCACCGGGGCATGAGCGTCACAGTGGTTCTCCACATACGTTGTTTGTGTTTGGCTCTGTTGTGTCTTGTGGTGGTGCTGTTTTCTTGGTTCAACTTATTATTTGATTCGAGTGATTCATATGCCTTGTATGTTTTGAGTTTTAGCTTTCCTTTTTTTTCTTTTCTTTTTTGCGTGATTCTATTTGGTGTTCCGTTGATTGTTATTAGTTTGAGGATGAAATATTTGTATCTGGTGTCCCATTGATTGTTATTAGCGTTAGAATGTAACGTTTGAACTTTGAATGTCGCAATTTGGTGTTTGTGATGTAATTGATATGAACAATAGAAGTTTGTTGTGGTTGTGTTCTTCTGAATTTGAGGTCTTTGGATTAAAAGGTTATTGTCTTTTGAGATGTGAATAATGCGATTCTAACTCAAGGTTCCTCGCTCAAATCTGATTTAGGGCTGGTGACATGTGATATCATCTGTGATATTCATTGGGGGTGGTCTCCACGTGTTGTGCTCTCGAGTTAGATTTGTCTCAAGAAATTTGAGTTAGTAAAATAGTATTCTTATGATATATACTTGTTTACGGGGCCATTTGTTTCTTCGTAAGAAAGGCAAGAAAGGCGTAAAAGTCCGTAATTTGTAAATGACTTACAACCCAATTACAATTACGGCGTTTGTTTGGACCGTAATTCGCAAAAAACTTACGTAACTCAATTATCACTCACTTACAACCTAATTACTACTCACAGCTCAATTTTACAAATAGACTAAATAGTAATTTTATAAATTTGTCGTACTGTTTTTCATCTCCTCCAATCAGTTCAGTGATATTAGCATCTGGTTGTTTCTTCTTTCGAAACCAACATTCAGATCAAATGTGCTCCTTCTTGTGACAATAGTTGCACGTCAAATTCTTATATTTGAGTTACCCGTGGAACTTTCATTATTACTATTCTCCCTTGAGTTATGAACTTGCTCAGAATCAGCATGATGAGACTCACTCGTCAACTGGGTGTTGTCCTTACTAAGCAGATGCTCCTTGACTTCATTGACCTTAATTGTTGACTTACCTCCATAAATGATAGCTTCTCTAAAACTCTTATGAAGAAGGTAAACAATATGGTAATAAAAGTGCTTAATCCTCGTCTTTTATCTTAATCTCTATATTATCAAGATCAGTGAAAATAAAGAAAAATTCTGCAATGTGAATTTGATAGGTGTATCTTCATTCGCCGCTTCAGAATAAACCGATTCGTCAATGACTTTTTCAAATATTGGTCTCGAAGTCGCTCTCACAACGAGGATGATGTTTTCTCTATAGAAAACTCATCCAACACTCTGTCCGTCAAGTAACGCTGAATAGCCATAAAGGCTTTCTCATCCAACTCCTGCAAAGTTTCTTTCTTCATGCCTTGAGTTTTTTTCCCCTTTCCGATTAGTGTTTTCTTCAACCCGCTCTGACATTCATCCTAATCTGCCACCCGCTGAAATTGATGACGCCATCGAGTTTCTGAATATCGAACTTGATCGCAGACATCTTCAATTTACCTTGCTCTTATACCAATGGCTGTGAATTCAGGGGAGGCGCCCCCATGACCGGATCGACCGAGGCGGCGCGTCGAAAACGAAACACATGATCTATTAAGACAACGCGAAGAAGAGAAGAAGAAAATATTTCACAGTATATAGAAAGCCAACACACAATGTAACATGGTTCCACCGATTAAACAGATCGTGTGTACATCGACGAGAGGAGGGAAACTTTATTAAAACTTTAGGGGGTACAATAAGAATTACTTACACCTCACGCTGAGAAGATTACAAGACTTTAATGGCCGCCAAAAACAGCGAACCCTTGTGGCTAAGCTTCTCTCACGAATCTCTCATCTAGATGAATTTCACTCTTAGAAATCACAAATTTATTGGATTCATTTGGAATACATTAAAGGCCACCCCTAAGGAGTTATTTATAGACCATAAAGCTCTCATGATCCTACACAAACTCTAACAATCATAATAAAAGAAACTTGAATTCAATTCGGACTCAAAACAGATACAGAAAAGGAAACTTTCAGATCCGACATTAATTGATTATCTCCGTGACGTATTCGCGTCATTTATCCTAAAAGTGATTTTATAAATTCGTTGTGATTCATGTGTGCGGAAAAAAAAAAAAAAAAAAAAACTAAGATATTACATTGAAAACAAATTGTCTTTCATGACAATTCTCCTTTTCTTGGTCTATGAGAGCTTATTTCTCCCAATGAATGCTCGGTAATCTCAAAATCGCAATATAAGACTTTCTTTCTTTTATTTTTCAGAGTTTTACTTCACCTTATCTTTTATAACATGAGTTAAAGGTTCTTCTCAAAATATTAAAAAAATGACAAATAATTATTATTGCCACCTTTTTTCCCTAAAAAATAATTTATTCTTAATTACATGCAACTTTATTAAGATATTCATGTGAGAAACTAGTCCCACGTCAATGAGAAAATCAATGAGAAATAGATGAGAAATAAAAAAGATAAATGAACTTAGAAAGCTGAGACTTTATTATTCTTTAACAGTTTTAATTTTTAATCACTAAACCAAGTCACCTTCCTTTCGAGACTCATTCCATTATGAATTAACGAACCGGCTGGAGCATTGCCCTCTCTGTAGATGCACGTTGTCCTTCAAGTTTATAGGGGTTCAAAATAGGCCGGGCCAGCCCGGGTCACCGGGGCCTAGACCCAGCCCGAGCCCTCCCCCATCTACGGGGCGTGTCCTATGCTTAAATTTCGGCCCACTGTCTGACCGGCCGGGCAGAGACCAACCTGCCTAACGACTACTTTTTTACCCGTTTGTGGGGGGTTTCTTGATGGTATTTTGTAAAAAAATTTGCAAAAGAACCCCCCCCCCCCCCCCCCCCCCACCCCCCCCACCTCCCCCAACAGCCATCTTGGCCCAAGAATATATTTTGTCACGGGGTTTTGTAATTTTTTTTACAGATAAACACAATGGATATATTGTGTTCAAATTGATTTTTTTTGTAAAAAAATTATATTTTAACATCTTTTTCCCCTCTATAAATGCACCTTCTTCCCCACTTCATTTTATCAAAAAAAAAAAAAAAAAAAAAAAACTCTACAAATCTCTAAAAATTCTCTACAAATTTCTACTCTCTACAATTTCTCTCAAGCTCAATCAAGTTCTCAAGCTCTCTCTCAAGTTCTCTTTCATATTCCGATATTTATATTATTGTCAAATTTAATTTAAACTTGTAATGAGCCTAAACTTGATAGCTTAAACATTCAAGGCTAGAATGATCAGTGGTCTATATTTGATATTCACGTCATTTCGCGAGAGATAGGAGTGTATTTATACTAGTGATCACTCATACTTTTACTTTTATACTTAGTGAATGACAATGAAACAGAAGAGAAAGAGGAAGAGAACTATTTTCCTCGAAGCTCTATTTTCCTCATTGCTCTAATTCTGTTTTGAGAAGTGATGTCTAAACTAATGGTCATCTTTTTTCTCACTCAATTAGCTTTTCTTGAGAGAATTTGTTGGCGGGCCTCCCACTATCAGTTTTCACATGTTTTCCACCCACTGTAGTGAAAGTAAAGTCGAGATATCGCTGACTTTTTGCTGACATCAGTGTCACTTTTCTGATTTTTTGAAAATTTCAAACAAACATTTTTTTTGATTAAAGGAGAAAAACTGACACTGTGGTCTACTATATCCACTTTTTCCCAACAAATTAAATAAGCAAAAATTTGCAAATGTAAGTGCGTTTTACAACCCACCTGCACACATGATTTTGCAAATTGACTTTGCTATTTGCATGCAAGTCAAAAAAAAAAAAAAAAAAAATTTGTACAAGTTACAAAATATTTTATAACCGACAATTTTGCAAACCAAACCAACAGCCCCTCAATCAAAATCAACTGGAAAAGGAAGGAGCTTTGAAGGTTATTTTTGTAGATAAGGTGCGTGTCCAAAACCAGAACCCCACCTCAATTCCTCCCTCAGCAAAACCAAAACACCCCAAACTCTCTCTCTCTCTCTCACTGCCCCCATTCTCCAATCTCCATGGCCTCCGACCATCTCTCTTCATTAACTCCCGCTTAACAAAGAGGAAGACCTCCGCTTCTTCTCCCTCTTCTTGTTGTTGAGTTATTCTTCTTGAGAAAACCACCAACAGACATGGCTGCTGCGACCGCCGCTCTCTCTCTCAATTCTACATTCACCCCCAAACTGATCAGACCCTTGACCTACTCTTATTCTTCCTCGTCTCTCCGCTCCCTCTCTCGCCTGCAGCTCCGAGGTGGGGCCCGCCCCGTCACCAGAATAGCCGTGGCCCGCCAGGGAGGCCGCCACTACCGCCGGCCCAGCGGAGGTAGGAGGAGGCGGTCAGATGCCAACTTCACCGACCCCAATTACGATCCTGCCCTCGATCTCGACAGGATTGAGTATGGTCTTCTTCTGCTCCTTTGCCATTTTGGTTGATTTGAATTCAATTTGTGTATTGTCAAAACTTCCATGAAAATGAGAATTCCTTGAATTCTTCTAAAATATGGAATTAACATGCGACCTCAAATCATTCTGGTTGGTTGGTATTTGAAATTTGTTTAATTTCAAGGCTTATTTTTGGTTGGATGTAGGTTCAACTCCTAAACGTCACTTGTTAATTTTATAATCCATGACCCTAAGAAAGTGGTAGGTTTGGCCATTCATCTAACTCTAAACTTCTAATTTTAATTCCTAAGTTTATATGACTTGTTACTCGGTCCTAAGACCCTAACTGTTACCCTATATTAGCTTCTCTTCTCTATATTGAGTATTAGATAAAAACTTTCAAAGATCAAACGACATCGAACTAGTAAAGCCACTTAATTCCTTCCTGGAATTGTGTTTTTTCATGCCGGTATTGAGAATGAATACACCTTTATGAGCTTATAAACTGTTTCCAGTGATAGGAGGCAAGAGGGTTTTGTATCAAATCAATTCCTATTTAAGGCTTAAGCATTTAAATGTACGAGTAGATATCCCCCTTGAAGATTATGGACCAAAGATGGTTCCTCTCCTTTTGGATTAAATGCATCAAAGCCTGCATTAGCAAAACCAATGCTCTCCATTAACAAGAATGGTGCTCTGATAAGGTGATTCAACTCAACTAGTGGCATCCATGTTAAAGAGGATTATCTAGCAACCTACTTCCCAAATCATGGGACACAGGTGAATTTCATCTTTTTGATGAGACAAGGACAACCAGATCTCACTTGCAGTATGGATGATGTCTTCATTAAGGCCAGAGTATCTTTGGCCTGAACACATTCAACCAATGAGCTTCTCAGCTCTTTCTCCATCTCCATGTTTTGATGAAACAGAATAAAGAGAAATCCTATGATTCTATCTACAAATGAGGACCTCAATGAATATCAATTTACTTTGTGGAAGTACTATTCCTGTACGAGATAATCCATACCTTGGAGTTGTAGGTAATTTCGTATCGGATACCATCTTTCCTTGTCCTTTTGGACTCTCTCTTAGCCTACAAAAGTTTTGGAGGGCTTGCTCTTTGGTTGCATATACTTAAAATAGCATAATCAGCAAGGCAGTTTCCTACCTGCCAACTAGCCTTCTAGGGCTTATATGACAAGCTTGGGTTATAATGTTGGGCTACGAGACATAACATGTCAAAAATGAGTCTACCTAAAATGAGAATGTTGAGATGGATGAGAGGAAATATCCTCATAGCTAGGATATGAAATATTTGTAATTGCGAGAAAGTAGCGATGTTTTCGGTTGACGGTATAATGAGGGAAAATCAGTCGAGATGTTTTGATTAGCAATGAGAATTATGAGATGGCTTCACTTGAAATGCTACAGAAATTTACTTTCAAAACATAATCACAACAACTTTCTTTTGTATGGTTTCAACTTGTATGCAGGTTACTCTGAAAGGTCCACTAACTTGTTGTAATTATATTTATTAATTATCTCTTGGCTGCTATGATGCTATCTATGTGAGAATGAGGAATTTTTTTTAGTAGCGTGGAGGGATGAATCCTTTAAGCATAGTTGGAGGAGAAGAGAAGATGTACTCTTTTTTTAAGTCGATATTATCCTATGTTGGAGGAAAGGAGATATCCACTTCCAGGTCCAGCTCAGCTACTTCCAGGTCAGCCATTTAGTATTAGGACATCTTGTATACAGTATACACTATAAAAGGGGCATTGTAGTTGAGTGAGGTTGTATTCCGTTTTCTTCTCCAAGAACAATACAAAGTTTCTTTCTCTTCTCTTCCACAAAGCTCTTTGTCTCGATCATTGAAATCAGAGGAGTTAACATGGTATCAGAGCTCAGATTAGGGTTCGGAGTGGATGATGGAGCTAGCTAAGCTCCTTCGATGGCGAGGGAAGATCTGAAGATGCTCCTGGATCGTCAATCAAAGGATCGACCTTCTCCGCTGCATAAAGTGACCTAATTTTTTTTTGGATTCAATTCCTTCGGGTATCCATTGATTTTTCTTACTGGGGTAACGATTCTACATCTTGATTCTGCTTGTGTTGTGATTGGGACTTCCGTTTAGTTCTGGTTCTCTATATTTTTTGTTTTCAAGATCCTCTTGCAGTGAATTTGTGGATTTAAAGCTTCTGAATATTCTTGATTCTTGAAGATTCTTGAAGTAATTCTTGATTCTTAGATGGAAATAAGTTTCTTGAAATACTTCTGAGTATTCTGGTGATTTCTGAAATTGATTGAACCAAACATTCAGAAATATGCCTACTGCTACTGAAACAGCTGCCGAAGATGTCATCACTGTTAATCACCCACTATACATTCATCATTCTGATTTACCCAATTATCATTGGCATCAAAACCTCATAATGGAGAAAATTTTGGCCATTGGAAAAGATCAGCTGAGGTAGCCCTTTCTGCTCGAAATAAATTGGCTATAGTTCAAGGCAAATATCCAAAACCAGCTTTTAATTCACCAATTCTGGCACAATGGGAAAGGTGCAACAACACAATCATTTCTTGGATACTTCATTCCGTGGAACCAGACATCTCTGATAGCATCATATACTATGAAAGTGCTCAAGAAATGTGGAAGAATTAACTCAAAGATATGGTAAAGCAAGTGGGGCAAGAATTTATCAAATACAAAAGGAGATCACTCAAACTGTTCAAGGCTCATTGTCTGTGGCAGCCTATTTCTCCAAACTGAAAAGCCTTTGGGATGAATACTCTGTGGTGGTTAATATTCCTGCTTGCACTTGTCCTGCTGGAGCACAGCTAGTACAGTTGATGCAGAGTCAAAAATTAATGCAATTTCTCATGGGGTTGAATGAAGATTACAGAAATGTCAGAGGCACCATCTTAATGATGTCTCCTTTACCTGTTGTAAGCCAGGCATATAGCTTAATTCTCCAAGAAGAGAAGCAAAGAGAGGTTTCAGTCCCTACTCCAATTGTTTTTGAGTCATCAGCCCTGCATTCCCAACAAAGGAAATTTAGCAGAGGCAGTGGTAGTGTTCATCCTACTGGTGGTAATCATGGTAGTATTAGCAGTAGCCAGTCTAAAATATTTTTTGGTTCTGGTAGATCAAATTACAATCCAGGAAAGCAAAGTAGATATTATTGCACTCACTGCAAGATGACAGGTCACTCACTAGAAAGATGTTTCAAGTTACATCCTGAACTCAGGACTCCTAAGTACAATCAGTCTGCTCATTTGGTTCAAGGGGAAGATTTCCATTCTCACAATGCAGAAATACCTCAAGTACCTTCTCAAAATTCTCTGTCAGTTACCCCAGAACTCTGCAAACAACTCATTGAGCTCTTGAGTAAACATAATCTGGATCCTACTGGTTCATCTCCTGAAGCAACAGCAATGATAGCAGGTCAGTTGTTTAGTCTATATTCTGCAACCTGTTCTTCTTCTTGGATCATTGACAGTGGGCCTCCAATCATATCTCTCCACATTTGTCATTGTTTGATAGTTATACAATACCAGCCAAACCTATTTCTATTACTATTCCAGATGGCAGAAAGTTTACTGTGATGCATATAGGGACTGTGAGACTTAGTCCAGCTCTTATTTTGAAGAATGTCCTTCATGTCCCTGAATTCCAGTTCAACCTGCTTTCTGTCTAGCAATTGACTACACAATATCATTGTAATATGATCTTTACTCATGATAAATGTCTTCTTCAGGACCCTTCAATGAGCACTCTCTTGGACCTTGGTAGAGAACAACATGGTCTATACTTTGCTGTTAAGGATTCTTCTCAAAGTACTGTTTCTGAGCATTCTTCAAGCAAGGTACATCCTACTGCATGCAACATAGATGCTCATGTCTGGCATTGCAGACTTGGCCATATGCCTTACTCTAATATGAGACATGTGCCTATCATAAATAATAGTGATAAGAGCTCTCATGTTTGCCAAATTTGTCCCAAGGCTAGATTACACAGGACACCTTTTCCTAAGAGTACTTCTGTTACAAGTCATCTCTTTGAAGTAATTCATGTAGATATCTGGGGTCCGTATTATAAACCCACTCATCATGGGTACAAATATTTTCTTACTATTGTTGATGATTTTTTAAGATGTACTTGGACACATTTGATGAGTCACAAAAGTAATGCCATGCCTTTGCTCAAATCCTTCATTACTTTTGTTGAGACTCAATTTAACCAACAGGTCAAGTTTATCAGATCTGATAATGGCCCAGAATTTGCTGATACACAATTTTATAGTGAGAAAGGGATTGTGCATCAAACTTCTATTGTTGATACTCCTCAACAAAATGGAAGAGTAGAGAGGAAACATAGACATCTTATTGAAGTTGCAAGGGCTTTATTTTTCCAAGCTAATTTGCCTGAGAAATATTGGGGTGAATGGATTTTAGCTGCCACTTACCTGATAAACAGATTGCCCTTATCTGTTTTAGCATTTAAGACATCATATGAGTTGTTATATGGGAATGCACCAAATTATCACCACTTGAAGTCCTTTGGTTGCTTATGTTTTGCTGCTACAAGTAAAAGACAGAGGACAAAATTCCACCCAAAGCCCATGCCTGTGTTTTCTTAGGATATCCTTATGGCAAGAAAGCATACTTAGTTCTTGATCTTGAAACACAGAAACTATTTACTACCAGAGATATTACCTTTCATGAACATATATATCCTTTCCACCATCTTTCCATACATAACAAATTCAATGACAATATACTTCCTAATACAACTGATCCTCTTCAGTCTTTATTTTGGGATACAAATCAACCTCTACCTACTACCCAGCTTCACCCAGGCTCTTCTTCTCCCACTACTCCATCTTACTCTCCCACTACTCAAATCTCCTCATTTTCTGATACACAACAAACTTCTACCCAACCTGGACCTCCCAGAAGGTCTTTAAGAATTCATCAACCCCCCACTCATCTCCAAGATTATGTATGTCAAGCAACATCTAATCACTGGTGCAACCTTGTGTCCTTATCATCTTTGCCCTCTTCTATGGGTTATTTTGAACCCAAGTCATATAAACAAGCTTCTGAAGATCCAGCTTAGGTACTTGCAATGACTAAGGAGATTCATGCCCTGGAATCAAACAATACCTGGAAGGTTACTGAACTTCCCCCAGGTAAGAAAGCTATTTCCTGTAAATGGGTTTATAAGGTGAAGACACATTCTGATGGCAGTTTTGAAAGAAACAAGGCAATACTTGTTGTGAGAGGTAACACACAAAAATATGGGGTGGATTATGAAGAAACCTTTTCCCCTGTTGTCAAAATGTCCACCATCAGAACTCTTATTGCAGTGGCTCTTCACAACCATTGGAATATGTTCCAACTTGATGTTAACAATGCTTTTCTTCATGGTGATTTACATGAAGAAGTTTACATGAAAATGCCAGATGGTATTCCTAACCCTGATGGAAAGGTATGCAAGCTACTTAAATCCCTTTATGGCCTAAAACAGGCTTCCAGGCAATGGTTTTCTAAGTTGAGTTCTTTTTGAAAACTGAAGGCTATATTCAGTCAAAAAATGACTATAGCCTGTTCTTAAAGAAGGCTGATGGTCATCTTACTGCTGTAGCAGTTTATGTAGATGATCTCCTTGTTACTGGTTCTAATCCTACCACAGTTGAACAGCTCAAACATCAAATTCATCTCACTTTTGGTATCAAGGATCTTGGTTTGTTACATTACTTCCTAGGCATTGAGGCTACTTCTGTTAAAGGTGGTATTCTTCTTTCCCAAAAGAAATTTGCCACTGATTTGCTCATAGACACTGGTTTTCTTCATTCCAAAGCTACTTCAACTCCTTTGCCATTACATTTCAACCTCAACAAAGACT
Source organism: Agave tequilana (assembly GCA_038442645.1). Classification (NCBI taxonomy): domain Eukaryota; kingdom Viridiplantae; phylum Streptophyta; class Magnoliopsida; order Asparagales; family Asparagaceae; genus Agave; species Agave tequilana. Next base: position 98,406 of record JAVJIF010006980.1, on the reverse strand, counting down.
CTGGTACTCTTTTATCTGATCCCTCCTATTACAGGATGCTTGTTGGCAAATTAAATTATCTTACAAATACAAGGCCAGATTTGGCCTATACAGCACAAACTCTTAGTCAGTTCATGCAGCTTCCTCATACCTCCCATCTACAGGCACTTGAACATGTTCTGAAGTATATTAAAGGTACTGTTTCTCATGGCCTACTTATTCAGGGTTCTAATCAAGTTGTTTTACAAGCATATTCAGATTCTGATTGGGCAGCCTGTTCTTCCACAAGGAGGTCAATTACTGGTTATGTGTTGATGTTGGGCAAATCAGCAGTCAGCTGGAAGAGCAAGAAACAAAGCACTGTGTCCAAATCTTCAGCTGAAAGTGAATATAGAGCCATGTCCCAGGCTGCTTCAGAAGTCACCTGGCTAGTCAGACTCCTTGAAGAGTTGCAGATCAAACATATTACCCCAGTCACCTTGTATTGTGATAACCAAAGTGCTTTGCATATTGCCAAGAATCCCATCTTCCATGAACGGACCAAGCACATCGAAATTGATTGTCATTTCACAAGAGACAAAGTTCTGGAAGGTTTGCTGCAACTAAGCTATCTTCCAACTACTCACCAGTTAGCTGATGTCTTCACAAAAATTCTTCCATCCAATCAGCATTGGTTCTTACTACACAAGCTTGGCCTGTTCTCACCACATTCCAGCTTGAGGGGGGGTGTTGGAGGAAAGGAGATATCCACTTCCAGGTCCAGCTCAGCTACTTCCAGGTCAGCCATTTAGTATTAGGACATCTTGTATACAGTATACACTATAAAAGGGGCATTGTAGTTGAGTGAGGTTGTATTCCGTTTTCTTCTCCAAGAACAATACAAAGTTTCTTTCTCTTCTCTTCCACAAAGCTCTTTGTCTCGATCATTGAAATCAGAGTTAACATCCTACATCAAAAATATACTTAGGAGTAGGGGTGCAATTGGGTCGGGTTGAAGGCCAATCCATGATCAAACCCGAACCTGAAATTATTGCCCGAACCCGACCCTAACCCGACTTCAGTCCGAACCTTCCAACCCGAACTCGATCCCAACCCGACTGTTATGGGTCAGGGAGCTGTGTTTTTTTTTTTTTAAACCGGAATTGATCAGATCTGAGAAAAACAATGGTGAAAAAAGGAGAAGGGAAAGAGGAAAGAATATGAGAAAAGTTGGAGTCTTTTTTTTGGCGGAGCAAGAAACGAGCGAAGAAAAAGAGAAAGGAAAGAGGAGAAGAAGATTAAGAACTGAGAAGCCATTATTTTTCTTTTGGTCTAGGTTGATCTGATCTAATATGAACTGAGAAGGAAGAAGAAGATAAAGGGGGTGGCAGGTGAGAATGAGGGGAATGAGAGTTTGAGAATAATCAGGGTTTGGATCTTTTGGGTTGTTTTAAAAATTACAAATTTATAATATATATTACATATTATACTCTCTATAAGAAGCCAAAATGGTTCGGGTTGCCCGACGGATCAACCAAACCCTAACCGAACTTAATTCGGGTGGGAAATCCTAACATGTGACTATACCCAACACAACAACATCAAGCCCAATCAAACCAAAATTCAGGTTGGTCGTGGGTTAGGTTCGGGCTAACCCAACCCAATTGCACCCCTACTTAGCTATATGGTTATAGACAACGGGTGAAGATGATATCAGGAGTTGGTTACCCAAACTAAAAATGAATCCATGCTGGAGTCGGTCTTGCTGGAAATGAGTAATGTGTCATCATTATGTGGCTTTTGGAGACAGAATAACAAGCACTGGATTGCCAAGAAGATATTGGTATACTACCCTGGTGATCCTTTGGAGCACCGGCTTTTCTTTTATCATGGAGCTTGAGGAACACACAACACGAAGAATGTATTAGTTCATCCTTGGGAGCTTGGAATGCTTTAATTCCCTGAGAATGTTGCTTACATCTCAATGTTGTCACGATCCTTGTGATCCTTTTTATATGTTTCTTCTATGGATTCGTGAGCTGAGCTTGAAGAATATTTTTATCATAACATGCATGCACTAAATATCCATTTTAAATCCAGTGCTGGAGTAGGTTTCTAGATTTGATCTATTAGGCCTCTACTCCGAGTTGATTTAGTATTTTTCTGTCTTGAAACTTTTCTTGATGTAGATTGCACCCAATGTGACAATGTTAAAATTCTCTATAGAATGCAATTGTAGAATTACATGTTAACTTAGAATTAATTGTTATTATTGCATATCTTTCTATGTCTTAGCTTGACCTGTAGGAATTGAATTTTTCAACAAGTGATGTAGTTTTTGATTCCTTTTGCTCTTTGTCTAGAACATAGCAAGTATTAATCTTCAATTGTTTAGCAAGTTTTAATCTTCAATGTTAGAGATCTCAATGAATGAGAAGCAAGGAATTTATCTTAACGAATGAGAATTTTTGATTCCTTTTTGCTGTCTCAATGTCTCTTGTGACAAACTCCTGACTCTTAGCTCGGCGTGATCTCTCTTTACACCTCAGCATCTGCCTCCGCTGTACAGACCAACTTTACAGCACAAATCAGCACATAATCTGCCCAATCCCAAATCTGACTAATCTACTCTCTGACTACACATAGTCTCAACATCCTAATACACACTTGACTATGGATGTAATATTTCCTTAAATATTGAATCCCGCTCATGCCCAACTAACTTAATCATCAGAGTGTTCTTAGGTCGGGGACAGACTTGATGTTCATGACCTCGGTTTGTGTTGTGCAGGTCGGACTCGGTCTCTCTGAGCACTTTACCCCCTATCTAGATACCTTGTTCCAAGTCGAAGTTCACACAGCCTGGTCCACTCAAATCCAATACCACCTGAAACAATACCTAAAACTAATGGTCACTGTTTTTGTTCCCCTTTCACCAATCAGAAGGATACTGGTTTGATTATCCTTACTCTTGAGTTTTACTCAAAACTTTTGGGGCCGACTCCTTTAAGCTTTGTTAAGGACCATCTCCATGTTAAATCATAACTATTTGTCCTTCTTTACTTGCCTTAATCCGCATTTGTTTAGGTATATTTTGATCGTTGTCTTTCCATCAACTGTGGTATAGAAGCCAAAAATACTAATATATGGTATAGTGTGCTTACTTGAAGGATAATAAAGAAAATGCAACAAAGTGCTCCATGCATGGTGACTTCCCTGTTAGTCTACAATACTTATGCAATTGACCCATGGACCAAAAATATGTATATCACCATTATATGAAGAAAATTAAAGGGGGAAAAAAAAAAAAGAAAAGGTGGACAAACACAAGATAAGAAGCCCGGAATTCTGCTTAGCACTAAACACACATTTGCGAAACAATCAAAATCTTTTTTGGAAAGGGCAGGAAATTTGAAGTTTTGTAGATAAGGTTCATGGCGAGACCAAAATCCCACCTCAATTTCCTCCCTCATCAAGACCAAACTTCTCTCTCTTTGTGCGCGCGCGCGCGTGTCACTGCCCCAATTCTCCAATCTGCTACATGCTCCTCTCAATCCTATGGCCTCCGACCATCTCTCTTCTTGTTCACCAACTCCCTCTTAACAAAGAAGACCTCCACTCTTCTCCTGTGCGTGTTTTTTAATGAAGACTAAATGAAAAGAAAACTTAAGCCAAACTGCATTTGACTGATAACAGAAGACGATTTTTTTCAATTTCGGCAGACTTTCCTTTGTCAGAAGAGGAGAATGCACTAATTAGTATGTTCGGCCTTGTTTAAACTACAGAGCTAATATAAAACTGAAGTTAATGAAATCCTCTTATCTTATATGCAAAAGAAAGTTACTTAGGCCAAAAGGTCCATTAACCTACTGGGATCATATACAATTATCACTTGGCTTAGAATGAGGCTATGTTTAGGAGGGTGGAGAGATGAATTTTCTAGCATGGTTGAAGATTTCAAGAGGACGGGGCACATACTTTTATTTGAAGTGAATACTATCCATTATCCAATACCAAAATATAATTAGCAGTATAGTTGTAGAATCCTAGATGGTGCGATGATGTTAGGTGTTGGATACCCAAATTAAAAAGATTAATCCATGCTGGAGTCAGTCTCACGGTTCAAAGACTCGGCCGAATCAGAGTTGACTCGACCGATTCATCTCCGGATCGGCGGGCTCCACGACGCGATCTGCTCTCAGCCGAGTCTCAATACGACTCGGGTTGACTCGACCGAGTCTACCGAGTCAAGGACGAGTCGGTCCCGAGTCGGCCTTAGCCTACTGTGAACCCATGAGCGGCGAGTTTAAAAGGAAAAAATAGATCTGATCTAATTGTGAGTCACCAAATTCTTTCGCTCGCTCTCTTCGATCGTGGGCCCTCATCGTCACCCTCTTCCTACGCTGGCGAGACCGCCACCGCCGTCGACACTTCCTTCTTCAGGTAACTGTCTCTTCCAGTCTCTCACTTTCTCTGGTTTTCCCTCTTATCTAGTCTCTCAGATCTCTCTCTGTCTCTCACTCTCTCTATCTTTCTCCCTCTCTCTGTCTCTCTGCCTCGCCCCCTCTGTCTCTCTGGTAGTAATTTAAATTAGTTAATTTGGTAGTTAATTTAAATTTAGTAATTTAAGTAGTTAATTTGGTAATTTAACTTAATTTAGTAAATATAATATAAAGTTAATTTAATTTAAGTAGATATAATCTAGTTAATTTAGCTAATTTATTAATTTTAGTTCATTTAGTAAATATAATATAAAGTTAATTTAATTTAATTTAAGTAGATATGATCTAGTTAATTTAGTATAATTTAAATTTAATTAATTAGATATGATTTAATTTTTAGAAGTATAGAATCTGTAAAAGGAATTGATCCTTACATGTTCTCATCGGAGTAGAAAACAATAAAAAGCATGTTCTCATCAGAGAGTGTTAAAAAAGTTGAAAAAGTCATTTCTAAGTTCTTCCTCTTCAATGAAGGTATTCATCATACTGAGAAAAGTAGAGGTGTAAGAGAAGCAGATGATGAGTTGGTGAAGATGTGATTATTTTATCAAGTTCTAGTAGTGATGATGGTGATGATGGTGACGACAGTTATGTCGGTAATGGTGGTGATGACAATAACGGGGGCAACAATGGTGCTTATAGAGGGACTTATGGTGTTGGTAGAAGCCAACGAGGTGGTGCTATGTCGTGAGATTCAAATTATTATGCCACACAGGAGCTAAATTCTAGTGATGATTATTCGAGTGGACATGATAATTACTCACGGTGTTATCATAGTTTTGAAGGTCATATGCAGGGTTTGGAGTTTGATATCAGACCAACATTATGGTGTAGGATATGGTTATGACCACAAATCACAACTTGAGAGATCTGTGAGTGCTTTGGTTTCTCTATTTATCGCAGGAATAATTACGATAATGATTTTGTGTCTCATTGCAATTCAAAATGACTACATTATACAGGATTTATGCATGTATTTTGTGAAGTTGACTATATTATGCATGTATTTTGATATGTTTTATGCATTTTTTAATGTTTAGTGTGCTAGGCGATATGTTTTGGACATGTGATGCATAAATATTATATCTATATATATTTTTAAAGATTTGCCGTGATTTTTTCAGAATTTTTTGAGCTTTATATGTAGCGTTTTGCGCGTATCACCCGAGATCGATCCGCGACGCCAGGATCGATGCGTCTCAGTGCCTGCCGAGTTGACGACTGACACCGCGACCTTGAACCATGATCACTCTTGCTGGATGAGAGTAATGCCTACAACAGTATGAAGCATTAATTTTGTGATACTTCATCTTTGTCTTGCTTCCATAGCCAGAATAATACGCTCGCACTGGATTGTAGAGAAGATATTATAATGACTACTTTGGTGATCCTTTGGAGTACCAGCTTTCCTTAATCCTGGAGCATGAAGAATAGCACAACACTAAGAATGTATTAGCTCATCCTTGGGAGCTTGGCATGCTTTAATGACCATGGTTCAAAGTCTCGGTCTCGGCCGCCGACTCGGCCGGCACCGAGACGGATCGGTCTCGGCGACTCGGATCGGACTCGGGCGATACGCAAAAAACGCTACATAGAGCGCCAAAAAATTATGAAAAAATCATGACAAATCATAAAAAAATGTAAACATCCAAATTCATGCATCACATATTCAAAACATATCACCTAACACTCAAAACATAACGTGAAAGCATAAATACAAGTGTCGTCGGTAGAAAAATATCAAAATACATGCATAATATAGTAAATTGCACAAAAAATTCATAAGTACCTGCTAATATAGTCATTTTCACATTGAATTACGAGGAGGCTCCAAATCATCATTATCATCTGGCCCGCGATAAGTATAGAAACCGGGCATATAGTTTCCATAAGGATAATGATATGTAGGCTGAGATGATTGGCCAGAGGATCCACTATCAGAGTAATATGGCGGTAGGGGTTGTGCAATATCAGCTCCATGGTGATAATACCTAAAACCTCGATAATCAGTGCTGCTAGTAGAGTATTCACCAGTGCTAGAATAATCAGTGCCAGAATATTGGCCAGATGTCAAATCCAACCCCTGTAAATGGCCTTCAAGACTATGATGACCATGTGAGTAGTTATCATGTCCACTCGAATAATCATCGCTAGAACTGAATTCGACCAACCGATCCAAATGCCTACGCTGCTGTGAAATCCCCGCCCGGCCTCCATGATCTGTATCTTGTGTGGCATAATATTGTGAATCCCATGTTAAAGCATCATCTCGTTGGCTTCCACCAACACCATGAGTCTCTTCAACATTACCACCATCACCACCATCACCACCATCACTGCCGCCATCACCCTCACCACCATCACCCTCACCACCATCATCGCCACCACCATCACCGCTGTCATCATCACCGCCATCACCATCATCACCGCCACTTTCGTCAGTATGACGAATACCTTCATCTAACCAACCTAAGTCATCTGGTGGTAACATCGGCTGTTCTCCCTCACGAATCCACTCATCCAAAATATCATCATCATTGAAAATATTGTTCAGATCAATTGGGTTGTAATAATCATCAGTGTCGCTTTTGCATGTCAAGTTTCTTACTCGCAACCGCATATTGTAATGCACATATACTAGTTTATGCAACTTTTTCATTGCCAACCGGTTGCGCAGTTTTGTATGAATTAGCGACCACGTACTCCAATTTCTTTCACAACCCGATGAAGAACATGTTTGGCTTAAGACTTTGATGGCAATTTTCTGCAGATTGGGAGCTTCTTCGCCATAATTAATCCACCAATCAGCTGGAAGAGATTGTTGCACTGCTCTTCTAGTTAGTGAGCTTCCAAATTCTCCAACTCCATCCACAAATAATTTTATCTGTGAGAATACACATCACAAGTGTTAATATTTGCATAACATTATATCGATAAAATAAATAAATTATTATTACCTCATTAATAGCTCTTGCTTGTTTAGTCAAATCTGGCTCCAATCTTTTAATGACCTCCTTTAATCCATATCTCACTTCTGGATGTGTAGAAAAGTTTTTTGAATATTGGAGTGCTGGATTTAAAAAATATGCTGCAATAATGTAAGCAAACGATTGTTATGATATGACAGTTTCAATTTCTAGTCAACAAATATGATTTCTAGGCAAATGAATTACCAGCAGCATGCAAGTGTCTATGCAATTGTCCCTCCCATCTTCTATCAATGATGTCCCAGTACTTCTTCCAGTTCTTATTTGAGGCCTTTATAGCCAATTTTGCTCTATCCATAGCTTCATATATAATAGATAGTGTAGGTTTCTTGTCCTGGTCCACTATCTTCAAGACTCTAACAAGAGGATCCATAATGTTTTGGACCTCTCTTGCCTTCTTTCAAAACCGGTCAGTCAGAATGAGATTAGCAACCTATCTCGCACACTTCTTCTACTCCTTTCCTTGTTGAATTCATGCCATTCTGTAGTCGTGCACATTCTTTTCAAATCTTGCTCATAGCGAATAAAGCTTTCAATAGAAATAAACTCGGTGGCAAACCGTGTTATACCTGGTCTCAACAAATCTCTATCTTTGGTGTATAGCTTCATTAAATTCACCACTTTGAGGCTATTGTAAATGAATGATGTGATCACCTTAGCATCATCCAATGTCTCCTTGACTGATTTCAAAGAGCCAATATCTTCAAGCATCAAATCAATGCAATGTGCTGCACAGGGAGACCAAAACAAATGTTTTCTCTTCTCCATCAACATGTGACCAGCTGCTTTGAACTTGCCTCATTATCTGTGACAACCTGCACGATATTTTCTTCGCCAACTTCATCAACAACTTTATCCATTAGCGAGAATATATACTCAGCAGTCTTCGAGATATTAGTGGTATCAACAGAAGTATGGTAGATCATGCTTCTATCACAATAAATCATGAAATTAACAATAGGCTTTCTATTATGTGAACTCCATCCATCACACATGATCGTGCAACCATACTGCGGCCATTTTGTTTTTATTGAAGCAATATATACTCCAATTTCTTTCACTTCCTCCTCTAAATAGAGATTGCCAATCTGGTACCCTGTAGGGCCTTTTACACCTGGACCTGCCTCCGCAATAGTATTAATCATGGCTTGGTAGTAAGGACCACTATCAGCTGCATTGAATGGTATTGCATTGTAGTGAAAGAACTTCGCCACGGATTTCCCAACTTTTTTCATATTCTCAGTTGAGAACATGCTTTTGATTGATTTTTGTTTTGTTGGGAACATGTAAGGATCAATACCACGAGCTGGAATTTCAGCTTCTCTCATAGTCATACTCCGACGCAATCCACGGTTACTCCCTGATCCTGAAGGCTGTGAACTACTGCCACCAATATCAACTCCTTCTGCCGATCTCCAAGCCATTTCACGACTTTCTTTCATGGCTTGTTTCAGTTGTCTTCTTTCAACTCCTTCTAAACCACCAACTTCTTCAATTTCATTATCAGAATCTTCTTCGGTCACCTCATAGAAATCTTCCTCACTTAAAGATCTCATAAGTCGGTCTTTTTTAGATTTAATGGCCGCTCTTTCTTTACTACCTTCAGAAAGATGTCGTCTCATTATTTGAGATATCTCTTTTGATACTCGCAAGCATCCTTCCACCTGACCGGGTACATGTGCTATATGCTGCTTCAATCTAGTGATACCACCATGGACTTGTTTCCCACAATAATTGCACTTCACAAGTTTTCTACTTTCACCAACAGGGGTACCATGTTCCCATCCAATATCGCGTTGCTTTGGAGCCATACTGAAATTTAAAAAAAATTATCTGTTAAATTAAATTAAAACTAAAATTAACTAAATTAAAAAACATTAAATTAAACTCAATTAAATGAAACTACAATAAATTAAACTAAACTAGTTTATACTAGATTAAGCAACACTAACTTAATTACCTAACTTTAATAAAATAATTAAATTACCTAATTTAATTACAAACTTTATTAAATTAAATAACCTAAATTAAGTTAACTAAACTAATTTAAATTAAATTAAATTCAATTAAATGAAACTATATTAAATTAAGCTAAACTAATTTATACTAGATTAACCTACAATAACTTAATTACCTAACTTCAATAAAATTATTAAATTACCTAACTTAATTACAAAACTTTATTAGATTAATTAACCTAAATTAAGTTAAATTAACTTTACCTAAACTAACCTAAATTAAATGACATTAAATGCAAATTAATTAGAGAGAGAGAGAGGAACAGAGTGGGAGAGAGACGGAGACAGAGGAGAGAGAGAGGAACACAGTGGAGGAGAGAGAGAGAGAGACAGAGGGAGAGACAGAGAGAGACTGACAGGGAGAGGGAGAGATACAGAGAGAGAGAGAGTGCGACAGAGAGAGAGATACAGAGTGATAGAGAGAGAGAGAGAGTGCGACAGAGAGAGAGAGAGAGATACAGAGTGAGAGAGAGAGAGAGATACAGAGAGAGAGAGAGTGCGACAGAGAGAGAGAGAGATACAGAGAGAGATACAGAGTGAGAGAGAGAGAGATACAGAGAGAGAGAGAGTGCGACAAAGAGAGAGAGCGAGAGAGTGCGACAGAGAGAGAGAGAGAGATACAGAGTGAGAGAGAGTGCGACAGAGAGAGAGAGAGATACAGAGTGAGAGAGAGAGAGAGAGTGCGACAGAGAGAGAGAGAGAGATACAGAGTGAGAGAGAGTGCGACAGAGAGAGAGAGATACAGAGTGAGAGAGAGAGAGAGTGCGACAGAGAGAGAGAGAGAGAGAGTGCGACAGAGAGAGAGAGAGAGCGCGCGCGCCGCTGCAGGCCAGAGAGAGAGAGCGCGCGCTGCTGCGGCCTGCGGGGGAGAGAGACAGAGAAAGAGAGGGAGAGAGAGGCACAGAGGGAGGGAGAGAGAGAGACTGAGAGGGAGAGAGGGGAGGAGTACCTGCGACGGCGACGGCGACGGCGACGGCTACGGACGGCGAGGGCTGGAGGTCGTCGCGGGGGAGACGGCGAGCGCGAGAGAGAGAGAGAGAGAGAGATCAGATCTGATCTCTCTCTCTCTCCCCGAGCGGATTTAAAGGCGAAGGAAGTCACGGGTCGCCGAGTCGACCAGGATCGGGTCCGACTCGGACCCGACTCGGGCGACTCGGCCGAGTCTATCACAACTCGGCCGAGTCGCCCGAGTCGGGTCCGAGTCGGACCCGATCCGGGTCGACTCGGCGATCCCCGCGCGACTCGGGCCTCCGAGTCATCCCGGAGGCCGCCGAGTCGGATACGACTCGGCCGAGTCGTATCCGACTCGGCCGATCCTTTGAACACTGTTAATGACCCAGGAATGTTGCTTGTATCTCAGTGTTGCATTATCCTTTTTATCTGTTTGATTCTTCTATGGATTCACGAATTAAATTTGAAAAATATGGTTATCACATGTATACACTAAATACACACTTGAGTTTAGAGTCACACCCACACACACACACACCCCGTTTGATCTATTCGGTTTTTCTACTCTGAGTTGATTTTTTTTTTTTTTTTTGTCCTGGAATTTTTCTAGATGTAGCTCACACGATTCACATCCAATGTAACAGTGTTAAAGTTTTCTATACTATTCGATTGGAGAACAATATCTTAACTTAGAAGTAATAGTTATTATTGCATATCTTGTTGTGTCTTAGCTTGACCTGTGGGATTGAATTTTTCAACAAGTACTAACCTTCACGTTTTATGTGAGAGTCTCATCTAATGAGAAGCAAGTACTAACTTTCACTTTTGTATTCGTGAGTAATTTGTGTGGCATTACTTTGTCTCAATAGGCTCTTGCGCCAAACTCTGAACTTTTGCTTCAAATCTAAATTTATATATTTATTTCCTTTGCCTCAGGTCAAATTCAGTAAGGCTATTAGATCAAGAGCAGAATATGGTTAGTCTTATTCTCCTCATTTTTCTGTTGGTTAAGTCATGCGGTAGATTTCTCAGGGAACCTCTTTGCTTTCTGAATTTTGTGCAGGTTGGCATAGTATCTCTTGATGAAGCCATGCAAATGGCTGATGATTCTGAACTAGTACTGGTATGGATTATTTCATTAAGGAATCTGCATGTTTTGTATCTTACTATCTTTTATGCGTCACTGAATCAGAATTAGGTGCAAAATGCCTTGTTTCTTCTGTTTAAACCATGGTCTCAAATCTTGGTATTGGTGTCAGAATCCTTGTTTCTTCTTATGAGAGTCTGCAATATCAACTATTTATCGACTGTATCATCTCGTTGTATTGGTATTATCGTTATCGTCTCGCTTTTGTTGGATCGCTATCGAGGCCAAGATATCCGTATCATGCAATATTTCATACCTTGGTTTAATCATACACACATATTCATCATTTTCAGGTTTCAGCGACTGCCAATCATGATTCTGACTTGCTAAATTTAGATATTTTGGTAAAAAAACATCTACTAAATACAATTATAAGTTATGGTTTTCTTTGATCTTTCATTACATATACATGACAAAAGGAATTTTGCAGTACTACAATATTGGACAACAATTCTGTTGAATCTATTAAAATACAGCTTTAAGTTATCATTTTCTTTGCTCGTAGTAGAGGGATTGAGTGTATTTTTGTCAGTGGATACAGTAGCACAACAGGAAGAAGAATAAGAAGAATAAGATGGTGATGATGGTGATGTGGGTGACGGGCAAGAGGAGATTCACAATGTGCAAGATCATCACTCAAATACCATGTTATGTTGGAGCATGGTTTCAAATATCGGTTGACTCTAGTTGAGTAATACCCTAGCAGGTTGAGGTACCGATACAATATTGCTCTTGTAACATCGGCTGATGTCGTTGCCGATATTGTAAGTATTGTCGGTACTGATGACCGATATTGACGACATCAATAATAAAAACTGGTAGTCGATACCAATACCAATGCTAATCCCAGCATTTTAAAGCATGTGTTGGAGAATAGACGGCTCAACCCTAACCTAGTGTTGTTATCTTGTTTATATAGAGAAAAGCAATAACTTAAAAAATGCCCTGAGTCTAACAGTTTCAAATTGCTAATGTTCCATAATTTGAAAAATGCCATCAACATTGCGGACCACACTGTGTGTAATGTTTTCTGGTAACATAGGCTTACACTTCTTTCTTCGGCTTCTTCTCTCATCTCCTAACTTCAACTCTAATTCCCGTCAGACCTTGCTCTAATCTTCCCTTTACTCTTTAATCAATCCATTTCTATTCTTTTTTACTTTCCATGTTGTAATCCTCAATTTCTATTACCCTTTTGTTTCGCCCACTTGTTATCAATATCCCTTTTCATCTTATCTTTTTGCTAAACACTCTTCTTCTTCTACTCCTTCATGTGCCCTGTTTTATCTGATACTTCTAGAGAAATCAATTTGAATCATGTACAAACCCTTTTTGGTTTGAACCCAATTTTTTATACTTGAATAAAAAAATAAATTAGTAGGGCTTATCAGGGTTGTTATATTTTAGTGTATAACGTTAGGGATAAGTACTGGTTGTGATTTGAGGTAGAATTCTGGTTAAGGATAGGTATAAGGTCATGTAGAGGTTTGGATTCATTTTAAGGTTATGATAGTGTTGAGAGGAACTCTATGTATTAGTTTAGTATTTAGTCCCACATTGCCTATGAGACAAGATGTACTCTGTATTGTTTATTATATATAGACCTAAATATGAGTCTTAGAACTCATCTCTTTCTCTCAATCTCTGATACTGTTTTAACATAGTATCAGAGACACTCAAATAAATTCAAAACCCTAATTCCAAAAAGAAGTATTGTTTATCTTCCCAGCCACCCCATGAACCTTAACCCTAAACTCGCCTCTTTCTTTCCTCCTCTCAGCCACCTTCCTGTCATCGTGTCCTCTCCAGTCACTCGCTGCCATCACAACCTTACTGCTGCAACCACATCGTCGTCATTCCATCGCCGCCATCACCGCATCATCGTCGACACCCTCTTCCTGATCTCGTCTTCGTCATCATCGTTTTCGTCTTCTTCCTCTGCTTTGTCCCATCGTCTTCACCTGCATCTTCGTCGTTGTCGTGTTTTCGGTGCCAGACCCGAGCCGACTCAAGCCTCAGCCGACTGTTGCCGATCCAAGTCGGTTCGAGCCGATAGCGTCAACCCAAGTCGACAATGTCGTCACGAGCTGGCCTAAGCTAACAGGTCAGACCCGAGCCGAGCCGACGACTCAGATCTGCGCCGACCCGAGCTGACCAGAACTGTAATGGCTTATTGAGAGTGTTTTGGTAAAGGTATTGATTTTTTTTTAAGTATAGTAGGAATTTTCTTTTCTAATTTCTGAGGAGGGTTCCTTTTTTAGTACGTTTGTTTTATGATGGCCGACTCTACTGAGACAAAGGCGGGTGAGTCTAGTGGGATGACGTCTTAGACGAGAATTTTTGAGATAATTTTTAGCAATATTACAAATCAAAAACTAGGTGGGAATAATTACTGCAGTGAAGCGGGAATTGAGATTAATATGGCTGGTTGAGAGAAGACTAGTCATTTTTTGGTAGACCCTCATACTCCAGTGACAAATGCTTGGACACTGAACGACAACATCCTACTACATCAGATACTTACCACGATGGAGCCCAAATTCAGGATTTGATACTTCATTGCATGACTATGAAGGAGTTATGGTGTTTTCTGCAAGATCTCTACGGATGAAGCATCAACATCAACAGGGCTTATGGCGTTATTCAGGAGTTGTTTCAGAAAAATAGAATGGTTAGCGCATGGATGATCATTACCGCAAGTTCAATCGTCTAGCAAAGGAGCTTCGGTGGATATTTTCGATCACGTCTGGTGTGAAGCAGATGCAGAACCAGTGGAATCAATTGATGGTACTAACCTAGTTGGGTACCCTCTTCCCGATTTATTCTCAGTTAGGCCTCAGATTATAGGAAGCTCTGTTGTGGGTTTTTTACCGGAGATATTACTTTTTAAAATCTGTCATTCCTGAGGTGTTATCTGATAGCAGTACAATCGTCTCAAATCAATCTGCCTTAGCATCTCAGGGGAAACAGACCACTGGTGGCCATGCAGGAGGTTGTGCTGACATGGAGGGATGAGGGGGCTACACTCGTGGGCACTTTGGTAGGCGCGGTGGTGCCAGGGGCAGACGAGGAGGACGAGAAGATTACTGTATGGTCTATTGCTACTACTGCAAAGAGTTAGGCCATACAAAGCATCATCCCCTTCTGAAAGGGAAGTCAACGAGTGGCACACATGTCTCTGCCACTATTCCACGTAACGAGCAACTGCGATGTCAGTTTGAGCAATTCCAGATGTTTCAGCAGCAACAAAACACATATACTCATTTTTCCTTTCTTGCCACTCTCGCTCAAACAGGTACTCATATATCTCATCTTACATCATCTATGTCTTATACTTGAATTATAGATTCAAGGGTGACTGATCACATAACTAGAAATCAAGATATTATGTCTTCTTTTACTTTTGCTATAATTCTTTAGTCTTAGCAGATAGCTCTTGCACACCTATTCAGGATATTGAAACTGCCACTACCACCCTACTCTTCCTTTATCATCTGTTTTTTATTACCTTGTTTTCGTTTCAACTTATTATCAGTAACTAAGATTACCCAAGTTTTAAATTGTACAATGACATTTTTTCTGACACGTGTATTTCAAGAGCTTGGGGGTAAGGAAGACGATTGGCACATGACGAGAGCAGAACAGACTGTATGAGTTATAGTTGGCATCCGATCAGGTGGCTTTCGTCAGCATTTCTTTAGCGTTGAATATCACTGTTGGTTAGGTCACCCTTCTCTACCTGTATTAGAACTTTTTGTTCCCTCTTTAGGCCATATTTCATCCTTTGAGTGTGAGTCTTGTCAATTAGGGAAGTACCATCGTGTGTCTTTAGTCGGGTTAATAAAAGGGCTGATAAACCATTTGATTTAGCCCATTCCTATATATGGGGTTCATTACCTTCAAAACTGAGTTTTAGGTATTTTGACAGCTTTGTGAGGATTGTTCTCGAGTCACATGGATATATCTGCTAAAATCTCCATCTGAATTGTTTTCAATGTTTAAAGTTTTTTATTCAGAAATAAAAAATCAATTTAATTCTAACATTAAAATTTGAGATCTTATAATGTTAAAGAATATCTGGATAACCAATGTCAGTTAGTTTCTAGAACAAAATGAAATCTTGCATCAACCTCTTGTGTTTATTATACTTTCCAGCAGAATAGGGTAATTGAACGTAAAAATAGACACCTTCTTGATATTATTAGGACTCTTCTATATTTATAGACATGTACCAAATGAATTTTGAGGGTGAGGCTAATTTGACTGCTTGTTACTTGATAAATCGAATGACAACCCTTGTATTGCAAAATAAAATTTCATATTTCATCCTATATCTAGACATGAATTTGTTCCTTTTGCCTCCAAAAATATTTAAGTATCTTTGTTTTGTTCATAACCATAGTTGTCATAAGACAAAACTTGTTTCTAGATCTCTTAGAGGAATTTTTCTTGGTTACTTTAGAACTGAGAAGGGTTACAAATATTTTTTGTTCATCTATAGCCATATATATCTTGTCTGCAGATGTAACCTTTTTCGAGTCTAAATCGGGGAGAGCTTTGATATTTCCTTTCAAAACCTCGAGCCGACCAGGAGTCGTAGCTCAACCCCGAGCCGACCCGGAGTCGCGCTGATGTCAGCGGCTCAATGCTAACACCACGGCTTGTTCAGCTCCTACAGACTGCACTGTCTCAGTCCAGAGCCTGTTTCTCGTCCGTTTGGAATCCGTTTCGAGTTCTGTTTGAAGTGCTGGCTTCGTGACTGAGTTCCAGAGCTACTGAAAAAAATTCACAGCAGTTGGGTAGAATATTGACTCCACAAGCCTCTATTTGGGGCCTTACTGTTCGTGCAGCGGAACAACGATGATCCTCTAGGGTAATTTCTGAGCTTATGTACTGAATTTCTTCATGAAATTTTACTTTTGTGGTACATATATAAATATTAATGCTGATGAAAAAGAAGAGGAATGAGATATGTTTACGGATGTCCCGCATTTTTGGGGTTCTAGTGATCATTATGGATATGAGGAGTGAGAAAATCATCTTGAAGATTTTTGCAGTTATTTTTTCCTGACATCTGAGCAGAAGTACTGGTATGCCCGAATGAGACTGCAGAGAGCTTATTGGTGGTTGGAAGATAACCATATCGACTGTCGATGTTTGTTGGTTATACCAAATCTTTTTCGTACTTGGTATGCTCTACACTTTTATGCATCTGAGGCAGACTACAGTGAGCCCAACGTTAAGGAGCCAGAGCCAAAAAATATCGAAGACTCAGAACAAGAGCCACAAGTAAAAAAGTCAGTCAGAAGTGGAAGAGCCAGAAGTTAAAAAGCTTCCAATTGAAACTTTGGTAGATCTTCCTATAGAGCTTACCATGGGGTTATTGTCTTTGTCACCACCTATAATATTTCTTTTGTCTTTAAGATCGTCTGATGTTTAGGACCCATTACAGATCTCCCTATGGGAGGCAGATTACAGGAGATTAAGATACTCATGGTGTAAAGTGCAGTCAATTCAATTTTCATTATAGATTATTCACATCTATCTGTTACCTATGATAGATTCGATCTACCAGCCTTCACATTTGATCTGTCACGAAAATCAGTTCCACCTCTACCACCCTGAGCCAGCCATGACACATCAGTGCTGCTGCCACGGCCACCACCTTTGCTTGATTGAGATGCTTCGAGAGGGGATCTCTCACTCAACATGGTCGAATTTCTCACACCCGAGGAAATGATGAGGACATCACACTCAGTTGCTAGTTATTTTCATGCCTTAGTTATTTTGAGTTTAGTTATTTTATTTTATTGTGAAATTTAGTCTCACATCAGTTGTGATGGGAAGTTCGCTTTGTAAGAGCCTATTTAAAGAGGCTCAACTCAATGAATAAGGTAGACAATGATTAAATGAAAAAAACTTTCCAGTTAAATTTTTTTTTGAGCTTTTGAGTTCTTGAGATTGTGGTGTGAAGCCCGTGGTGGAAGGGGTGTCAAGCCCCGCGTAAGGGGTGCCAAGCCCAAATCTATCCGGTTCTTATCTATTTCTTAAACCCTAATTTTCATTTCTTGTTTTCTTCTTTTCAAAATCCTAGTTTCATTTTCTATTTACTTGAAGGTGATTGCGTTCCTCCCGTGCTACATCAAGCTTCTTGAGGATGTTGGAAGGTACATGAGACTGGTGGAAAAACTGAATTACCTGACGGTGATCAGAATGCACAGTTAGCATAGTGAGTCAGCCTTTGTCAGCACTGAGGACTACCACTTGTAGGTGGTAATGAGGATTTTGAGATATCTGAAGAAAGCTTTAAGAAGAGTGCTTCTCTATTCAGATCATGAATGCATCCGAGTAGCAGGTTGTTCTGATGCAGACTGGGCAAGGTGTCATTTTTATAGGAGGTCGACCATAGGATATTGGGTCTTTCTTGGAGGAACTTTTATGTCATGGAAAACAAAAAGCATAGTGTGGTCTCTCGGTCCAGTGAAGAGTTCGAAGTATATGGTGATGGCAAATGTGACTTAGAGCTAGTTTGAAGTAAAGATTTGTTGACAGAGATTGGTCTTCCCTTAGAATGTCCATAAGAATATATGCGGACAACAAGGTGGCAATATATATTGCTGAAAATGTCATGTTCCATGAGATAACCAAACACATTGAGATTGATTGTCATATAGTTTGTAAAAAGCTTGCGGAAAATATCATTGTGGCGAAGCATGTTTCTTCAGAACACTAGTTAGCAGATCTTACTAAGCCACTTGGTGGAAAAGGGTAGACTTTATTTGAGATAAGCTGGGCATGTATAATATATATGCTCCAGCTTGAGGGAAAGTGTTAAAAGGAACTCTATGTATTGGTTTAGTATTTAGTCTCTATGTACTATGTATTGTTTATTATATATAGACCAGAGTATGAGTCCTAGAACTCATCTCTCTCTCCCAATCTTTGATATTGTTTTAACAGATAGGTTTAGGATTAGATTCGATTGCACCAAAAATTAACCATATAAAATATTAGTTAAGACTAACATTAACTAGGAGCAGTTTAGTAAAGAAAATCAAACTTTTGTGATTTTACATCATGTGAGATGATGGATGTGATAGAGCTTTAAACGTTAAGGTGTGTTATCTAATGAAGAACACACATAGAGGGTCTCGGCTACTTTTCGAAGGATTAGGAGCCAAATCCTTCTTCAATCCTTCCCATTCAAATCTCATCTTTGGAAACTCAAATGGATAACCTACTCCATTAAAATTGACCCACAGATTTAAAGTTTCTAAAAACCAAAAAAAGAATTCAAGTCTTTCCAAGTTTTTAACCTATAAATCAAGTGGGCACAAAATGAACGACCTAGAAATCAAGTTATTTAGTTTAACAATTTAGAATGTTTGAGATCTAACAAGAACTGGTGTATAAGTGTTTCTAAGTGTATAGATCATGTTCAAATGGTTGGATAAAGAATTTATATGCCTATAATCATAAATCTAAGTAGCATGCTACTAGGCACTTGATGCAATGGCAAAAAAGTTGTAAAACTCTGTATTCTTATTTTTTTGAGCATTTTAAATGGTGTAAATCAACTTTAACGAGGTTAATTTTTCATTTGATTGCCTACCAGTAAATTTGAATCCTTCCAAAAGTAGCCAAGTCTATCTCTAGACACACATATGCAAATGTTGTTTACGATTTGGTAGATTATTAAGCAAAATGAGCTACCATGAGACACAAAAGTAGTGTGGCTTACCCTACTAGTCAAATCTGATGGGAAAAGTAGGCGGGCCTTACAACTTCCCATCTCGTAAATGAACTGTTTGGATTAAATTTTAGCTTTTTTAGAATATTCTAGATAGATGCAAGCAACTCACTATTTAAAGTGTCCATTAAGGTTGTGCTTGGTAAGTCGAGTTAGGAATTAGGATTTAGTGCCCTGGAAGAAGAGAAATAGGAAGGAGTTAGAAATTTGTGATTTTTGGTTGTTTGGTTGGAATTAGATTTAGCTAGAGTTAGGTGGAGAGAGAGAGAGAGGCTCATTCCAACCTTTTGGTGGAATTAGCAATCCTGAGTTTTAGAGAACTGTGTGGAGTTTGAGATGCATAATTCATTTGGAAGTTGCGTCTATCAAGAATTTCTATGAAACATCATAGCAGGGAAAGGAGTTATAAGTTATACATGGAATCAGCATGGTAGGAAGGATGAAGATAAGCTTGAGGAGGAGAAGGAAGAGATGGTGGATTCATATGAATGTTGGGCTATATATACGTATGTATGTATATGCACGCACGCGCGCACAGAGAGAGAGTTGGGTCCTTCGGGAAGGATATAAAGATGAATCTTTCTAATTCAAATTCAGTGTTAGCCATTCAAATTGAAAATTCACTTCGTTGAAGTTGATCTACATTGTTAATAGTGTTAAAAACAAAAATTCATATGTTTTGAATATTTGTTGCTTATTCATTAAGTAGGTGCAAATGAACGACCGAAATAGTGAATTGGTTAGTTTAATAGTGTAGAATATTTGAAACCTAACAAAGTTGGCGTGTGGATGTTTTCAAATATTCAGATCATGATCAAATGGTCAGATCGAGAATTTATATGTCTAAACTCATAGATCTAAGTAATATGCTATTTTCGGTTGTCTATTCTGTGCTTATTTGATGCATAAATAAGAATACTACAAACACTTGATTTTTTATTTTTAATTACTTTAAATAATATAGATCAACTTCAATAAAGTGGATCTTGTGTTTGAATGTTGCGTCATTGAATTTGAGTGGGAAGAATTCATGCTCAAACGCTCCCGGAAGTAACCATGTATGGGCAAAAGAAAATAAGTATTATAAATACTACCTTTGTTGCAAGTTATTATATAATGGTGCATATTCTTATGTCTACTAGGACTTATTGTAAAGGGTTTTTCTGAGTACTAGTATGTGCTGTAAATAGGAGAGAGGGAGGAGGAAATATTCGCCTTTATTGTACAACCATTTGTGGACTGGACATCATCCTTGACTTGATGACCCATAAGAGTCTATAATATTAGGGGCTTGGCATAGAAGCTAAAAGGACAGCTCATAGCTCTAAGGTGGGTAATGCGAAAATCAAAGCACCAATATCATGGCGCGTGTATCATCGTTGGAAAAGACACGCCAACTCAACATAGATCCAGTAGTTCTATTAGTATTAAGATTTCTAGTTTTTATTTCTTATATTTTTATTTTTAGTAATCTGATTTGTAGTAGGATGACTTTCCTCTTCATGTATTTTCTCTTTCTTTTACCTTTTCGATTCCTTTTAGGATTAGTATTTCTAATTCAATTATAACTTGGAGAGTACAATTTTGTAGCTTATATAAAGGCCCCTATGTATTCTATTGAGAACAATCAGTAAAAGTTTTTCTTTACTCTCAAATTGAGTTTGATTATTAGAGTTCTTGATCCTAAATTATGTTAGTGGTGGGATGCCCTGATCAGACTTAATTAGCAGTGTGATGTTCTAATTGATTTATCTATTTCTATTCTCTCTCTATCTTCCCTTCAAATTTCTTCCTCTCAAATAAAACTCCGTCGAATACTCCGTTACCAAATCTCTCTCTCGCCACACATCCAGCAATTCGGTCTCGTCTGCATGAGTGTCTTGACTTCTCGACGATCTTGTTTTCGTCGACTTTATATATTCTCATCTGCGTAAGTTTAGATTAACCAACAATCAACAAGCAAGTTAAGATTAAATTTACAATTATTTCAGATATTTTTCTTATTACATCAACTTTTTAATTACAAGTCTAGATTTACATCTAGTCTATTATCTATTATGTTCTACTGTCCATATAAATTGTGAGCGTGTGAAATTGCTTTGCCTTGTAATTTCAGGAGTTTCTTTATTGATCATTGAATCCGATAACCTGCATAACATTAAGTATAAAGTTGGTAACTTGATATTTGAAATCGATTAATAATTGCATGTTAAAAAAGCATCAATGATATTAATTATTTTAATTTGCTCCTACCGACGATCGTTCTTGCTGATGAAACATTTTATTTGAACTATTTTATCTTTTAAGTTTTGCACACGTACACATTTCACATCGGCTTGGTATCATAGCACAGTTAGGTAAGATTTACATATTAGTCATGTATATTTACTTTTTTGCATCTAGTTAAATTTATTTAAAACCTAAAAAATTAGTGTCATTTAGGAATCATTAAAGGGTAAATTTTTTTCTGAAATTCCGTATGATTGATATTTAACTAAGAAAGGGTACTCAACGTGGTTCTGAAATTAAGGAAAACCAAAAACGAAAAATCTCCCACCTGAGTTACGCCGATCTGGCCAATTGGACTGGTAAGATTAGGATTTGATTAATCAAACAATCTAAAAAAAAATCAACAAAACAAAATAAAACTTAATATAGGTTTGCATCATCTAGGTACTTGTTAAGAAACTTTAGCGCTTTCTTGCATTTAAAAATAAAAAGAATGCATATAAGAATTCTCACACCACAACTATAGATGTATCAACTTTTGATGACCGTCTGGATTATTCTGGTTATTTAAGAGATTCTCAAGTTTTTCTAGATTGGCTGCAAAGCATGAAAACATACTTCAACCGGTACCTATTTTTTGAAACTGAGAAAGTCAGGTTCGCTATCATGAAACTGACTAGACAGCTAACCAATACTGGACAGATTGGAAAGAAATAGGAAAGCGCAATTTCAAACCACGATTGAAACTTGAAAATATATGAAGGACAAACTCATCACTAAATATGTGCCACTATATTTCTACGAGTCTAGACCTACACCTCTGTTCAAACACATAAGTCTAGTATTATTATACCCCCACCTAGGTAAGATATTAAGGTCCACTAAAATAAAGACACCAAAAAGAATATTCACCTGTTAAATGTGATAATTGTCAAAGTTATGGACATAGAGTTAACACTTGTACCGGTCTTTTAAGGTTGTCATTATAGATGAAGTTTTCACTGCAACCCCTAAGTTGTATAGAACTATTCATCTGGTAATGTCTTCCATGTTATAAGAGTTTAGTGATGTCCCAAAGGAGTTCAAGACAAACTACCACCGATATGTGATATCTAATCTGAGATTGAATCTGATTCCGAAGAGTTTACATATCACCCAGCCAATTTTGATGAAGACGTAGATGATGACTTCGATGACGACCAAGTCGATGAAGAACTAGGTGATGACATCGTAGAATCTAGTACCCTAATTTCTTTCGAAGTCATCCCAGTGATTACAGAACTTGTTGATGTCTTTCCTAAAGATGTTACACGCAATGACATTAGTCAAACACATTTGACTCACCCATTATTTAGCATTGTATTTTTACAATTAGGAGACAAGAATTGTAGAATCATTGTGGACAATGGAAGGAGTACTAATGCAGTATTTTTGACATATTCGAAAATAATAGATTAAAATCGTTACCCTACTTTCTCCCGTTTAAGATATCAAGGTTCAAGTCCACAATCATAGGAGTTTCACAACTGTGTCTAGTCTTGATCGATTCTCATCTCTACCTTTGGAGAACCATGCGGCACATGTTAGGTACTAAGTCTAAGTTTTTCACTACCTTCCAACCTCACATTGATTGTCAAATTGATATCGTTCATAAATCTGCATTATTATCTTTTACATCACATGTGCACGTGGAATTACATGACAAATTACAGAAGTCACGGATAACACTGTTCAAAACATCCACTACAAGATTCGAATTGACAATAGGGAAACTGTTTAAATTTTTTAATGTTGGAGATGTTTTACATGCCTGTAATATTGATCTGTTTCAAATCTTGATGAAATTAAATTGTAATATTTATGTTATAGATTTTGGTATCAATTTTATTTTCAATATTGAAGATCCAGTAGAATACAAATGTTTTGATTTTAATCCTAGCAACTCTATATTGATGAAGCCATCATATGAACCTATTTTTTAGAGACCCTCATTACACCAATTCTAAATATTTTACCTACTACAGTGGATCAGATTGATAAAATTTTAGATTATGAAGTTATTATAACTCGTAAGTATTTGTTTCGATGGAAAGAAAGCACTGAATGATGGCTTACAGAAAGACCAAAGTGTACTACAACAGATTAATTCCAACAAGTAGAAGTAAGATGAGATATCCTATTGCTGACTCAACGGAGTCGAGCTCTCTCCAACTCAGAGAGGATGATGCGAAAATCAAAGCACCAATATCATGGCGCGTGTATCATCGTTGGAGAATACGTGCCAACTCAACATGGATCTAGTAGTTCTACTAGTATTAGGATTTCTAGTTTTTATTTTTGTATCTTTGAGTTTTAGTAATTTGATTTGTAGTAAGATTACTAGTTTTCTCTTCATGTATTTTTGATTTCTTTTAGGATTAGTATTTTTAATTCAATTATAAATTGAAGAGTATAATTTTGTAGTCTATATAAAAACCCTTATGTATTCAATTGAGAACAATCAATTAAAGTTTTTCTCTACTCTCGAATTGAGTTTGATTATTAGAGTTCTCGATCCTAAATTCTGTTAGTGGGGGATGCTCAATAGACTCAATTAATAGTGAGATGCTCTAATTGATTTATCTATCTCTATTTTCTCTCTATCTTTCTTTTAAATTTCTTCTTCTCTAATAAATCTCTGTCAAATACTCCGTCGCCAAATCTCTCCCTCGTCACACATCCAGTAACTTCGATCTTGTCTGCATAAGCGTCTCGACTCCTCGACAATTCTATTTTTCGTCGATTGTACATGTTCTCATATGCGTGAGTTCAGAAATCAACTAACATCAACAAGTAAGATAAGATCAAATTTACAATAATCTCAGTTAGTTTTCTTAGTACATCAACTTCTCATTATAAGTTTAGAAATACATCATCTAGTTTATTATCTACTTAATCTATTGTCCACAAATTGTGAGCGTGTGAAATTGCTTTGCCTTGTAATTCGAGGAGCTTTTTTATTGATCATTGAATCTGATAATATGCATAACATTAAGTATAAAATTGGTAACTTGATATTTGAAATACATCAAATAATTTCCTGTTAAAGAAACATCATTGATATTAACTGTTTCTGCTCCTACCGACGATCGTTCTTATTGGTGAAACATTTTATTTGAATTATTTTATCTTTAGTTTCCGCACACGTACACATTTCACATCAGTGGGACTACTACCTACATGATTCTAGACCTTGAATGAGTTTAGATGAAGGGGAAGGACAATGAGATTTTCCATATAACAAAAAGAGGTTGCAATCCAGAATACCGGTGATTACAATGTGGAAAGATAGGAGTTTTGGTGGATGCTACTTCTTGTAGGCGGGGTGAGGAAACTACTGCTTTAGTTGGTTTTTGGTTTCTTCTTTCCGTCTTCTTCATATTCTTTTATGTTCATTTTCTCATCATAATACTTTCTTTCCAGAAGTGACTCAGTATGTTCAGTCGGTGATTTGTGGTTAACTATAGAGAATGTTTTACGAAAATCATAGACATGGCTTTCTCAACAAGATAATGCTTTTCCAATTCTCTCAAAATTGTCTATGGTCGCACAGTCGAGAAGAGAAGACTTCTAATGCGGAGTCACAGACACAAGTGATACATATCTGTTGTCAGCTCGTGTCATAAGGTGTTGGTTAAGTCCCCCGACATAAGAAAAATTCGGAATGGACTTAAAGTCTCACTTATTCACTTATCAGAGTCCATTGTGGAAGTATCTTCTTTGATTTCACTATTCTGACTATTAGTCGCGAAGAATATAACAATCACTGTAAACCAGCGCCCCCCCCCCCCCCCCCCCCCCCGACCCTCCACAAAAAAAAAAAAAAAAGTACACACACTTCTTCCAAGTGCACTAGAAGTCACAGATTGAGTTTAAAAACTTCTAGATAGATATCTTATTTAATACAAGATGGAAAACAAATACCTGAATATCCAATTAACGAAGTTAATTGCTGGTAATATAGTAGCTCAGGAAACTGATATCCTTTATCTTTTCTATGAAGTACATGATTAATCTGGCTGTTTTCAACACTTTCTTGCCACTATTCCTTCTCTATTTACTTATAAATGGCAAAACACTCCATAGAAATAACAGGAAAATTTATGACACTTAGATCATGTCCTCTATTCATTCAAAAATAAAAAATAAAAAAATAAAAAAATAGCATGTCCCTGTAGATTAATCAACAGATGAGTGCATGAGGCTCCTGCTGATGCAGGGTGCGGGGAGGGTCAGATATATGCTGCCTTGCCCACCGCACTGCGGAGGAGTCTGTTTCTGTGACTCAAACCCCATATCCTCCAGGTCATTGAGCAGCTTTAACTTTGCACTAAGACTCGCTCGCTTACTATAGATTAATTGATTAACAAGATTACAAGCTGGGTTATACTCTTTCAAGACATTGTTGTGTCCATTAATTTTGTTAGTCAGGCTCAAGCATATGAACATGCTGAATATATGCGGGACAGAAAAATTGACTGATTTAACTTGTTTGTTGAGGAAGAGCGTACTGCCTATGTGCCATAGTACATATGATATTTCTCCCTTTTGATTCTTTATTTTAATATTTTAAATATTTATGTAATTTAATTGGAACTTTCCAAGCTGCAAAGTTTCCTGATACTAGAAATGCAGATAGATCTGATAATTTACTTATATTACAGGCAATTTTGTCTCCAGATGCAGATCCTCCTGTTCTCAGACTCTTTGACAGCGAAGGGTACAAGTATGAGCTTCATAATAAACTAGCATTCTTCTGTCACTTGTTTCTTCCTTAAGTAGTCTTTTCTTTATTCATTTTAAAGCATTTTTACTGTTGCCTTCTTAACTACAGTTGCTGAGTGTTTTATGTGTTAGGTCTTAGCGTTTTACCTTTCAATTATTACTTGAAATTTCATCATCCTGTGTTTATAGATAATTAATGAGACTAATAGTCATTATTAACAACAATATCCCTTAGATAATTTAATAAGTGCCGTTATACATTCTTTTGAATAACAGTTATTACATGAAGGCCCATAGAGTTGTTTTATTCTCATTATCACAAGAAAACTTGTCATTGTTTCATATTGTCTATAAATATTTGAAGAAATTTGTTATAACATTCGCAGCCTAATTTGTTGTGTGTTAAAATGCATCCTCTGTTTCTTTCGGCATGATTGGCATTTTTGTCTTGTTCACTTTTTCCCGCTTATATTGCACTTTATATCAATTAATCTATTAGTTATCTATTTATTTATTTATTGTTTACTGGCTATTTGTTTTAACAGAAAGCATAAATATGAGCAGCAAAAGAAAAAAAGAGTGCAACAGAAGAGATCTCTTGGTGAATATCTCTTCCTTTGAGGTTTTATAGCCTTTTTCTTATCTGCTTCGCAGTTATCAATCTCCTGTTACATAAAGCTGCAAACTCACCCTTGTAATTTGCAGCAAACCGCGTGGATATTAAAGAGGTCAAAATGGGGTATGATTCTCATTTTACAGGCTATTAATGATTTAAAAGCTAGTGGTTCCCAGTACATTACTGCACTCCTGAAGTTTCTTGATATTCCTTTTTGAAATTGGCATAGTCCTGTAAATCTCAATAATACTTTCAGCGTGCCTATCTCAAAAGGAGTTTGTAGGACCAAGGTGTATACCTTTATTGTTTAATACCTTCCGTATGATGACCAATCCCACATTCAGAATCTCAAAACCTCTTAAGCTACACTCCAATTTTCTGTGTCTGGATTTTCACGAGTTTAATTTTGTGCATTAAATAACTTATTTATAGTTGAAGCATTATAATATTTATTCTTGATATTCTCAATCCATATACCTGGGAATTGGCAATTTTAACCTGACCAGACCTGACCATTAAAAATGTGGGTACAGGTTTTTTGCTATTCGGGTACAGATAAGTACCATTCTCCGCACCAAATACATCAGGTATTGGTAGAATACTTATGACTCAATTAGTCACTCCTACGATTACTCTGGACATCAATTCCCAAATAGATGCTTTGTCACAACTCTGATGCAAGGGCTTGTAAGAAGGGACATGCCAAATAGGGTTCTCCATGTGCTGTCAAATGGGAATAGACTGAAAGGTTATAGGAGATACATGGCAAGAAAATAATCCATGAGACTAGAATTAGTTTAACTACTTGGAATATAGGAATGCTAGTTGGAAAGAACATTTACATAGATTTGATATCATAAACTGAACAGATAGGTGAGTGATGCGGAAGTTTGAGAATTCATGATACAAATTTTAGTATACAAGAAAAGAGAACATAGGAAACCTGGATGGGGATACTTGTAGATGAATGATGCAAAGTAAATATTGTAAATTTAAGTGAGATGAGACATAATAATATTAATAAAGCTTATAACGTTGTAACGCCCGATCTCGCGGATACGGGAACGCTACGGCGACGTGCTTACGCAAAGCAGAAATGCCCATGTATGTATGCTAAGCCTCGGTACAAGGAATAAACACAGTACCCATAAATATTCCAGCATTAAATAAGTACAAGAATATTTGCAAAAGAGGTCAGTTATCATGATAGATATAAGTAACAGGAATACATAAGAAAATAAAAGCAAAATAATAAAGATACATATGAATAATATAGATGACGAGTCTCCTATGTGTACCCGTGAAGTATCTGGTGTTACGATATCTCAGATCTTCAATATGGGCACGCAAACGTAGAGTCGTCAGAAAGTGACCTAGTGAGTGGTAAAATAAAAAAAACAGTAATATATACTATAATAATATAATAATAATAGATAATATATGTTTAAATACCAGTGATACAATATAATGATAATAACAATCAGGAGAAATATACCAGCGTCATATTTTAAGATCATCAATACCTAGCATGTTATAACAGTGTTATTATCACATAATATCTAATTTTATATCATTACTATCGGTTTATATGTACGGGCTGTGCTACCAAAAATAATAGATAAGTCACTTTGGAGATTATGTTACTACAGTCAATAGTGTTATGCCATTTATATATTATTCTCAATATGCGTAATATGATACAATATCAAGTAATTCTAATTACATTAGTATGTATAAGTAACATGTAGCAATTTTAATTACTTTATATTTCTTTTTTAATCTAATAATAACAGTAACATAATGATGTTGTGATAAATATGAACATGTAGATATGAAGTATGCAGAAAACCTTACTACAGTGTTGTGATTATACAGTACCAGTGTCTACAGGGTATACATGAAACAGAATACATGGAATATAGAGTATACGTGTACATGAATAGTGTGTTACCACATGAAGTGTAACAAGTATCAGGAAGTGTAACAAGGTATACATGTGACATGATAATGGATAAAATATTAGGAATAATAACAAGTACAGCTGAACTGTAATATACATGTATCATGCAATCATGTTATTTATACAATAATAACAATCAGTACCGTCTGGTATTTTAATCAATTTCTTCTAGTGTCCCAAACCACTGGCAGCTTATATCGGAGCCTGCACTCCAGGTGAATCCATCCAAACATGACATACGAGTACCATTATTCGAATGAGAGAGTGACCAAATAACAAGCGTTCCCGATGTCACTATTGTTTAAACTATTTCATTATGTTAATTGGAAACCTAATAGTCAAGGAGCTCTAATCGGGTGGATGTATCCCGTGCTTACCCGAGATCACGGCCTTCAATAGTCTCCTGGTTGCTGAGACCAGGGTCCTTCGCTAAGAGAGAGCAAGAAACGGGAAATGGGAGCTCATGGAACTATATACAATTGGTAGCCAACACTACCATCCCCTGCAGTGGGATAAATGTGGATCCAGTCATCCACTCGATAAGATCTAGTCAACCGTCAGGTTTCCCCCAATCCCCGTATTATATTTAGTCTATTAAAACTACACAGTGTTTCAGGAACAAGTACAATACATGATACATGTAACACAATAACAGGATATGAGCTCTGTTGATAGCATGAAATAAGATAACGAGAAACAGAAAACAAGAGACGTGAGATTTTAGAGGTGACCCTCGTGGCTTGGATCCACGTAGCACTTAGTTCCATACATCTCATATCAACAGCTCACATGTCCAGTAACGGGAATATCAATATCAGCAACGGGAAACAATATGTAATGAGAATACAGGAATATCCATGTAACAATAATTCATGTAATATAAACAGTGATCCATGCAACAGAAATAAAGAAACAATCAATGTTCCACAGGTGAATCCATGCGACAAGTACATGTAACAGTATCTGTGTAACTGTGATAGATGTACATGAAATGACAGTGTCTTGTGTGATAGATGTAATAAGAACATGTGAAATAGATGTATCTATATATACAAATATCAGTATTTATTAATTTTAAATTTCTTTTATTGACTGTCTAATATAATCATTTATATTTTATATTAAATCATGAAATAAATTAAAATATTATTTTATCGGTTATATTTAATAAAACATCATGCATATTCTTATTACAATGATTTCTCGATAATTACAAGTTATTAAATAATATTTACAGTGATTTACCCATAATCACGACCTATTAACTAAAGTAATCAATCAATTTTATTAATCATGATAAAATATAATTTATAAAAGAAAAACACTCACTTAACTAGTATAGGGATGTAGCTCGTCTTTTTACGATCGCAACGGCTCCAGAATCGTCCAATTCGGAGTCCCGATGCTCCAGCTATAGCCCGATCACTATGAATAATAAAAGTGGATTAAATATGCAATAATAATATCTAACATGCAAATATTATAAATTGCCAGGGGTTAATATAATTTTACCTTATTAGTTTATGGATACGGTTTGGGCTGTTATCGGGTTGGGTTCAGATCCAATAACCCAGATCCACTAACTTATGTAAATGGGTTTATGGGTTAACGGGTTATTGGATCTAATATTGGGTGTGGGTTTATAGGGTTTTTGATCCATTTAGGGGGGGGGGGGAGAGAAAAAATGAAAGAGGAAAGAGAGGAGCGGTAGGGGGTGTCGCTGGCAGTTCGCGGCGACCGTGGCCGGTGCTGTGCGACCGCGGGTGGAAAGACAGGGAGAGTGTGAGATATGGAGGAAGAGTGAGAGTAGTTGGGAGTTAGAGAGAGTGAGTTGGGAAAGGAGGAGGTCATGCCTGTGGTGGTGGAGTGCGGAGGCACGGCGGCTGGGCTTGGTGGCGGTGATTGGCTAAGGGAGGAGGATTTGGTGATGGGTGGTGGTTTTGGGTAATTGAGGTGGTGGTTATGGTGGGGTTCGGTGGTGAGGATGGGTGGTTATGCAGTTGGTGATGCAGGAAAATTAAGGCATAAAGAATTGAAGGGGTGATTGGGTGGACGGCCGGAGTTGAGGGTTGCCTGCGAGGGGGTCGTCAGAGTTGGCATGGCCAGTGGCTGTGTTTTGGGAGAAAAGAAGAGAGAGGGAGGAGTGAGGGATTAATTAGAGAGATGGAGAGAATTAGAGATGGTGGTGGAGATTAAGAGAGAGTGAATTTAATTAGAGGGGAGAGAGAAAAGGCGGTGGAAGAGAGAGGTCCGTGGGAAGTCTGTGGAAGAAGGGAGAAGAAATAAATAGAAAAAGAAAAATAGAAATGAAATTTATATTAATAATTTAATTGGGTCAAAATTTGACTATTTCAGAACGATCCCCAAAAATTCTATAAAATAGAAAATATTACACTGAGGAGTGATGTGGAATCAGATTCTAGAAATTCAGTCTTATTTGCAAATTAAAAATTCTGGAATGTATCGTTGATACTGGTCGACATCGGTTCGGCCGGATTTTTGATAAATTCAGAAAAATCTTCAAAAATATCAGAAAGTAGAAATATAATTTTGTAGAATTGTTTGAAAGCAGATTCTTGAAATTTAACTCTATTTGTAAATTAAAAATCATATAGTCAATTATCGGTATCGGCCGACACCAAATTCGGATATTTTTCAAAATAATTCAGAAAAATTTTAAAAAATTTAAAAAATCTAAAATATTGAAAAATAATATCTAAAACTGAAATAGGCTCAATCTGACTATCAGGAAGGTCAAATCGACTTTGTATGTCATATCGAGTACTGATATGATACGTACATCAAGGATCAAGGGTTACAAACGTAGTACAGGTCATAAATATTGTCAGTACTTAGCTATGTAGCACTAACAATTCTATCATGAACCCACATCTGGACCCATGATGAACACCGACACTTCTTAGACATGTCACAGTTCAGAAACATCTCATACTCCTCAATTTGATAATATATTTTGTAATTTTGGACACTCATTGGACACATTCTTCTACCTTGTAAAATTCCTGATTTATATTCATTACATGATGAGGCATATATCTAATTTCATCTATGTATGAGAGTATATTTTAATGGAAAAAATGATGTTGAGAAGACTTCCATTTAAGAATAGTATATGCTTTCATATAGAAGTTATTACATCAAGTTGTTCGCAGTGGGTAATCCTTAGAGAATTTATCCACGCATCAAAATATGAGAAACTAATCAATAAATTGTAGAAATCAAACCAATGCTAACACAGAGATTTACGTGAAAACCCAATGAGGGAAAAATCACGAAGAGAGGAGATTTCACTATAATTCAGGAAAAATTGCAATGTTTATCGCTCTAATCTCACGAACTAGGATTTCTGGGTTGAATTCATCCTCCCTTTTTATGTGGGAAGGGGCATGCTATTTATATAGGTAGTATCTATTGGATAAGGCGCAAGTTCAGCTCTGTTTAAACATTTAACCGCTTATCTCAGAGGTGATTAGAGCCAAACATCTTGATTTGAGCTGGTTGAACGAGTGCTTATCTTTATCTGGTAGTTTACGTTCAGCTGTAAATATGGTTGATCTGTTCCTGAACTGTAACAATCGAGTTTGAGTGGAGATTTGGCTTAGTGATAGGGATTCTCAGAACTGATTCTATCTCCTTCTAACCACATGAACTGCTCGGAGTTTGAATTGGATATGGAATTTTCGTCAGAAATTCTGAAGGCGGCCACGCGTCACACGATCCTTTTAAGTTGAATGAACACGTGTCACGATCTTAAGGAGGTCGGAAATTGACCACTACACTGTTTTATAGAAAGTTGAAGAGGGAGGGCTATTTATTACTCAAATGCATAGTGTTTGATTGTTTAATATTTGGCATTTATTCAATGTTATATGCTATCCTATTTTTAGATAGAAGCCTTCGGGTACATTTGCATGCTTGCACATGTCTATACATTCCCCCTTCTTGTTGTTATTATGAATAATTTATAACCATATCATAGTGTCTATTGTTGCACTTTCTAAGGAATCTCATAATGACATGTTTGTAACTTGTCATGCATTTGCACCTCAAGTGGAATTAGATGAAAAATATTAAAAAAAAGTGGCCTGGGAGCATATGTAACATAGACACTTCTATCATGAAGTCGTGTTATGCTAGATACAACTTTTCATGTTGTGTCATCATTGTTTCCTCTATATTATTTTAGATTTTGTTGTGTCGATGTGTCATGTTTTTTTTTTTCCTTTGCTTCTTAATTGAGAACACATAGATGAACTAATTCAAGGAATATTGGGATGATAAAAATTTACCCGTGGGGGGCCTAAACAATCACATTAGATAAGAAGCAGTGGATATGAAGGAGTGCATGAACGTCATTAAAGAATGAAAAGAGAGAGATTTTGGAGTTTGCAATGTTATACGATCTTGTAGTACATCTTTAGAAAGGGAAATGAACATTTAATATCTTTAGAAGTGAATGGATATCGAATTATTTCTTTACTAAAGATAGATTAGCATGCATTTGGCATTGCCAGTTAATATCTTGAGAAAGCTTGACCACACAAAATAGATTGATTGTTTTAGACATTTTATATTACAAAGTTGAAGAGAAGAATTCGGATGAATAAGAATCCGAGAATTAAATAGTGGAATTTGAAAGCTAGGAACTTTGTAAGTTCAAGTGTATAATGAAATACCATGTCTAGTTATATTAACAAGGATATCCTTGGAGTATTCATAGGTAATGATCTGCAATCTAAAGACATTTAAACCTTAGTGGATGTTCTTCTAAAAATTAACATAATTTAAAAAAAAAAAAAAAATTGAAAAGCATATGTTAAAAACGGGGAAATTAAAAAAGATATTGAGTTCTGGCTATGGCCTATTCTCCAAAAAAGAAAAAGAGAAAGATATTGAGTATAAATCCATATTTACATAAGTTGTTAAAAAACTAATTTCATGGCTGCAAATTCTAAATAGTCTCACATGAGATATACACAAGATATCTAGTGTATATAATAGTTTCGGTGCACTCAAAACTAATCTGTAGATAGCATTTCCTAGGAAGGAACCTTGGTAAAAACTTTATAGTTAAGCATGCTTGGGTAGGAGCAATGCTAGGACCGTAGGACGGGTGACTGGGGGGTGGCAATCTAATCAGATTTGATTAGGTTTGACCTGACCCGTTTAGGGTTGACCATGAAACGTAACTGATTACTAATTGAGTTAAAAAGTTGCAACTCTACTCGTCTTAACTGTCTAATTCAAACCTGTCCATGTCCAAGCCAGATCCTGGAACTGCTCATCTTTCATACTTATCTATATGATTGGTTTTTCAAGTTCTTTACTTTCTTCAAAGAGAATCTATTACATCTCTTCATCATTATCAGATCTCTTAGTGAGATCTGGAGATCTGGTGCATGGTTCAAAGTCGCGGTCTCAGCCGTCGACTCGGTGGGCACTGAGACGCATCGGTTGCGGTGTCGTGAAACGGACTCGGGCAATCCGAGCGAAACGCTATATAGAAAACTTAAAAAATTCTGAAAAAATCACAAAAAATCCAAAATATATATATATATATATATATATATATATATATATATATATATAGACTTGTATCCTTCAAAAGGATTTGATCCCGGATCCTTCCCACTCAAATTCAACCCTCCAACATTCGAATACAAGATCCACTCCGTTGAAGTTGATCTATACTATTTTAAGTATCTATAAACCAAAAATCAAGTGTTTTAAATACTTTTTGCCCATCCATCAAGTAGGGGAAAAACGGACGGCCTAAATAGTGAGTTGGTTAGTTTAACGGTGTAGAACATTTGAAATCTAACAAAAATTAGTTTATAGGGGTTTTAAATGTTTAGATCATAATGAAATGGCCGGATCGAGAATTTGTATGTCTAAAGACATAGATCTAACCAACTCACTACTTTCGGCCGTCCATTTTGCGTCGCTGATGGATGGGCAAAAAGTATTTAAAACACTTGATTTTTGGTTTATAGATACTTGAAATAGTATAGATCAACTTCAATGGAGTGGATCTTGTATTCGAATGTTGGAGGGTTGATTTTGAGTGGGAAGGATCCGGGATCAAATCCTTTTGAAAGGATACAAGTCTATCTCTATATATATATAGACATCAATATTTATGCATCACATGTCTAAAACATATCACCTAGCATACTAAACATAAAGAGAATGCGTAAATACATGCGTTGTCGGAAGAAACATACCAAAATTACATGCATAATATAGTAAAGTCTACAATATACTAAATTAATCTATATTAATCTATACTAAATTAAACTATATTTAATCTATACTAGAGGGAGGGGGAGAGAGAGGGATATATGGTATCGTGCATATAACGTGTGAGCATGTAATGATACAACTATAAAAATATACTGGTAAGAAAATAGTATGAACAAAACAGTAAAGTGAAGACAATAGAATACACTCATTGGGAGTTCTGACTCCCTGGATTTGCACATCCAGGTTTATGTATGTTACCCTAATTGATCACGTATTTGGAGAGGATCACAGGCATTACGAGGAGTTTAGAGTTCTCTCTATTCGATTACTGGTATTCTTACTTTTTTTTATCCCGTCGTTTTCTTGATTCCCGATATGTTGGACTCATTGCTTGTTTCATTTCTTTATCCATCTGTGATCATGCGTGAACATTATATGTGTAATTGTAGTGATATTTATTCATCATAGTGATTATATAGCTTATTCAGGTTATTTAGGCTTAGCGTGTATACATGGGGTATTCTCTTCGCGTATTTACGTAGCCGACTCTCGTCGCGACTCTGTTTTTACGAATTTTGAGAAGCGGGGCGTGACAACGTTTCCACAAATAGAGAGAGATCAGGTGAGGTAGAGGGTGAGACAGAGAGAGAGGATGAGAGAGAGTGAGAGAGAGATCGAGTGAGAGAGGGGGGAGAAAGAGATCATGAGAGAGGGGGGTATCTGAGCACGATGGGTGGCGGTGGCGACTGGCGAGGACGGCTAGCAACGAGGGCGCTAGCGAGGCAGCTGCGGCGAGGGCTGGCGAGAACCCTAGGTCGAGAGAGAAAGAGAGCATGTTCGTTTCCTTTTTTTGGGCCGGGTTTAAATCCCAGACCTAGTATTGGTCCTGACTCGGCCAGACTCGGTCGAGTCGACCGATACCTTCACGACTTGCAAACATAAGGTACCGTGACTCGTTCTCATCTTGCCATGCTCCTTTCCGGAGACGATTCGGCCAAGTCTTTGAACCCTGATTTGGTGTGCACATATATATTTTACTTTTAAGATATAGAGTTAAATAGTTATGTTCATATGATGGCCCATATACATGTGTGTTTGTTGATGTAGAATTTTAAATCATCCACTTTTCTTGATTGTGGCGTATGACTGTGATGTACTTATTCTTGCTTGATGAACTTGTGTGTCAACTGTAACAGGTACAATATTGACTCCCATGATTATTCTGTGAGGCTAAGGGCTGCCAAAAGGTTCTCAGTGATGGAGATAAGGTGCCAAAACTATTTCTTTTATATAAAAATCTGTACTATGCATGTTTTTGCTTTGTTTTTTATTTAAGTACTACTGTACTCAAAATCCTCAAAATGTAATCCAGGTAAAGGTCATTGTGAATTTGAAACGCCGAGAAAATGAGTTCAAAGATAATGCTGTTGAACTTCTCAAGCGCTTTCAGGCTGAAGTTGGGGAGGTAATGTTTTTGTATAATTAACTTTCTTATATAAAAGAAAACTTAGTATTCACAATTAGGAAAAAAATTCAATGTGTTAAAAGGAAATAAAATATATATCAGTTATGTAGAATTCAATATGTTGTGTAGGTGCTAGGTATTCAATTGGCAAGGAAGTTCGCCGAAAAAGCATACATTTCATTGACACATCAGTTATTTCATCGAGTTGAGGAGACATCCTTAGCATTGGGAATTATCTATTTACTTGTCCAGTTGGCTCTAGAATTTCGTTAAAAACAATTGATGAATCATTATTTACTCCATAGAAAATTCGAATTCCTTAATGGATTATATATGATAACCCTTCTCAGTCATTGTGGGATCAGCCCTAGGGGAACTCTATGATTGCATGACACAGATCATATGCTCAAGTTCTTATTATTGTATGAGGCTGTTGTGCCCTTTACTTTTGTAAGATATTTAGGTTACACAGAATGAACAGATTCAGAAATTGAATCTTATATTTGAAATTAATTACTTCTTTTATTATAATCCTTACAATTAAGAAAAATACCCATGAAAGGAATGTCGTGAATGCCCTCCTGCAGCCAATGCTTAATAGTTGGGACAATTTTTGATTGCAATAATTGCGAACATCAGCAAAAGGAAAATTACAAATAAACTCGTTGCTTTCTAGTGTTTGTATGCATTTATGAACTCTACAATAAAATTATAAGTAAGATACCATGTTATTATTATTTTCTCAAGAACCTTTAGACTGCATAAAACTTTTTGATCCTAGATCACTTTCAGTAACATCTTCTTGTTTTTTTTTCTTTTCTATTTAAGAAAATCAATGGATGCTTCAAACTTTGTGATGTCTTGCATGGTTCACATGGTACACACTCATGAACAATAAGTGGTCATCAAGAAGCTATCACAAGAATGCGAAAGTTGGTTGAAGCAATAAGCAGTAACATATATTGTGCACCAAGCCTAGAGAATGTATCTTTCTGGTTAGATATTTAATTTTCAAAGAAAAGAAAACCCTCTTCTAAAAGGATTGATCTTTTCTTGATGCATGAATTTTGAAAGGATCCATCTTTCTTTAATAATATAACTGCTTTAGTTACTTATTTTTATGAAGCATTGGTAGGCTTCGAAGTAAAGCATTGCCTCGTTTTGCTTTATGAAAGCTCTGGTGCAGTCCCGAGCCTAAATGAAAATTTTCGGGTAGGAAGTTGACAACTGGTCATAATACAATAATGTTCAAGTTCTTAAATGATCCCTAATGAAGTATTGCTTAATGTCAGGGCATAGATGTGTCCCGTAATATGTGAGTTAACTGTTCAGGCCAATGAACTGACTTGAGAGAAGAGTCAGAAGACATCATCATTGTAATTATCGTATCAATGAACATTAATCTTTGAGTGTGCGAACAATAAAAATGTGGGTTGATCAATATACATGAAGATGTTTCATATATTTCGGTTTACAGTTCTTTATCATGTCTGTAACCCCAAGAACTTGTAGGAAATTTCATAAACTATATTAATGCTTTGGTGAATGAGGAAAAGTTCCCATGTTCATTTAACTTGGTGAATATTTGCCTATAAGATATTACAGAATAATTTGTAGCCATTTCCGTCCTAATGTACAAATCTAACAGTGTCACCAAGTTTATTTTTCTACTCAATACCAAAATCGAGATTTAATCGCAAAATCGATCTCATGTTTTTAATCCATGGCAATCATGCTGACACTAACACATGACTACTTTTCCTTACGGTTGCAATTTGGTCGGACAGCCTATATGATATTGATATGAATGTGCTGACACCAACACATGACTACTTTTCTGAAGGTTGCAAGTTGCAACTTGGTAGGACAGCCTATATGATATCGATACGAATGTTTCACATAATATATTGATGCCACTCGAAAGGGCACAAATACCTACTCAAGAGTTAGGTGATCGAATATCCCAGCTTCTTAGGAACTTACCAGAAGAATTAACAAAAGTTCCAGGTCCTTTCGATTCCTAATGATGAGCCTCATTAATATGCCAGAGATTTGTAGCCAATTTGGCAAATTTGTCAGCATGCATATCATTTGGACTTTCTCACATGAAAAAGAAAATGTTAGATGAAGATTAAAAAAGAATGACGGGTCATAGCGTCCCACTTTTTTTGACTGCTTACAGATCTGATGTGATGAATCTGGTACTTTCCAATTGCTTTATTTAGTATCTGATGCGTACTTGATGTCTTGTATGTTAATGTGACACAAGCCAGCAGCTTCTGAATATAACATGTATACTCTCTTGAATATTGTGCATCTCAGCTGGCAACTCTGGAGAGCAGAAATTTCAATGTGAGGGACATATTCATGGTTCTAATGCCCAACAAAGCAGCAATCCAGAAAACCCAGGAACAGCCGAAGAAGAAGGAGGAAGAACAAGCTAAAGATCCAGCCAATGAGCCAGCTAAAGAAGTCTCAGCCAGTGTCTGAATGATCTATGGGCTCTGGTTTTGGGGGTTTTGGGGTGGTTTTTGTGTGTTGTGTGTGTGTGTGTGTGTGTGTGTGTGGTGGGGGGATCAGGGTCAACATGACTTGCACCTTGAGGAAACCCCCATCTGTATTTTTGTAGACAGGATTTGAACCGAAATTGTGTATAGTCTCCTATAATATCAGGAATTCAATACGAGATTGTAACTGGTTCATCCCATCTTTTCAACAGTGATATGTCATTTTATGTGTTTCGCCATTGAGTATATGTAAATGCATGACACATTCACTGAGGAAAGTGATACATTCTTAAAGACCTTTCTCTTCTCTCCAAGGTATTTTCTTTTCTTCTTCTTCTTCATTTTCATATCGTGTTTACATGTACGAGTGTCTGTGCATCCTCATTAAATATCAGAGGCTTAATTTTCTGAGTTTAACTGGATGAGGTTAAGTGAATTTTCTTCTTCTGCTGTTTTTCTGAAGCCATGATGAAATATTCCCGTTCTCCTTCCTGCATATTGTTGCAATGAAAGATGTAAATGAGAACATGCCAATTTTCACTTTGAAGTATCAATACTGCATTATAAAATTAATCTTGTATGATGAACAGTTATCAAGATAATTGGCCCTGTTTGGCCATCCGGATTGAATCAAGTTTTAGATTGGACCGCTAACTCCAATCAAAGGGTGGAGTCAGTCATGATTCATAACTTCCAACCTCACTGTTTTTGGCAAGCTTTTCTTTTTTAGAGTGATGTCTGGTAACAAATCAATGATGAAAGTCTATAGGTTACTTACAAGTATGATAAATCATAACCAAAGTGATTGCAAACACATTTTATAATAAAAGGCCCTGAGAATTGAGCAATTTAAAGATAAGACAATCGAAAGAAAAACGGGACCTTAATGAGGAATACTCTGGATATTCATGTGCTAACATTTTAATGTTATTCTGGGACCCATATGCAATTAGCAGGATGTCTTCATAGCAAGCATGTCTATGATGAAAGTCTGCAGGTTACTTACAATTATGATAAATCATAACCAAAGTGTTTGCAACCACATTTGTAATAAAAGACTATGAGAATTGAGCAATTTAAAGATAAGACTGTAAAAAAAAAAAAAAACCAAGATTTGATGAGGGAAACATTGGATATTCATGATTTTCAGTTAATCCTCATTGAAAGAAAGATCAATATGGAACCACAATCCATTTCATGCAGAAAAGTAGGCCCCTTATGTACATATCATTTAAGATTAAAGCAATGATAAGTTTTCATTCAGTGTTACTTGGTGTTTGAAGACTTCTCCACTCTTAACATTCAGTATCTTCCATATATTCCATTCATATAAAAGGCAAATGCCAAAAGGTAGGACTTTTCCAATTCATTATCTTTGCAATAGCTTAAACATAACACATTACAACATATATCCTTATTTCCTTGAAGTTGCAAGAGGGATAAGAAAGGTAAGGCATGACAAACAAACAAAAAAAAAAAAAAAAAACGCAATGTAAAAGATGGAAAAGCCTACCATGCAAATTGAGAAAAAAATAAAGTGTCAATGTCTTTACAATAGCAGCAGTCTTTGTCTTCTTCTTTGTATACCGGACCATCCCTTTCTTTATAAATCAGCGCATACATATGTTGGGATTGGTGCGAACAAATAGTCTCACATCGGCTAGACATGGGGATGATTTCGAGTATATAAGGATTTGAGCAACTCTACCTAAAAGGCTAGTCTTTGGGATGATGCCGCAAGTCCTTGCAACATATTCATTACATGCTTTACATGTGCCTTGTGTGGCCTATGGTCGCATCATATATGAGTTATGCGTGTTTATTATGCAGGC
This sequence comes from Agave tequilana, assembly GCA_038442645.1. NCBI lineage: Eukaryota > Viridiplantae > Streptophyta > Magnoliopsida > Asparagales > Asparagaceae > Agave > Agave tequilana. The sequence continues at coordinate 57,456 of JAVJIF010006980.1, read as the reverse complement.
ACATAGAGATGCATAATCTGTTTATGGGCCACATAATTCTTGTAAATTGCATTATTGTTAAAGTTATTTATTTCTAAAAAAGCAGTTACCTATTTAGTTGTTAACTGTACATGTATAAGTTCTTATTCCAATTATTTTGTTATGATGATACCGTTAACTTGTTAAGAATTTAAAGATGTCTATGTTAGTTGTTAATTTAGAATCTTGATTTTACATGATTTATATATGTATTGCTTTGTTAAGACTACACAATTTAGGAATCTAAGATATAATATATATGAAATATTTACCACCATGACACCCGATATTTACTAAGTATCTCTGATATGTCCCCGATATCCACAGTCCGACATGGGAATTCCCTATCGGCCATGATCCCGACTGTGACATTTAGAACACTGCATGTGAGACACATAATTCAATTGTGTGCTGCAATCTGTTGGTGGTTATTTTGCACCAGAACGCATGCATGACACATACGCCTAAAATAACCTTGTATGTATTTGTGCGTGCATGATCAAAATTTTCATGGTCAACAGTTTCTATACATTCACCCCGATCAGCATCATATTGACAGGGTCAGTCCATTTATCATTTCCTACACTTGACTGGGAGCAAACTAAGAGTATAAAAGAGAAGTATGTAATAAGAGGACAAGAAAGATTTGTTGGAGGTCATGTTTAAGGATTTTAAGATGAATGTTTGGCTCACAAGTTTTCTAAACTGTAGTTTATTTTAAGCTGTAATTAAAGGTTTGCAAATTATAGCTTGCAGACCTCTAGCTGTAGTTTTCTAAACCGTAGTTTTACTAGCCAAACGAATTTGGAGTTAATGAAAAATCCACTCTAACTGGATTTTTCTAAACTACAGAGGTTATATTTTTGAAGTTAAAAGACTTCACTTTAGAAAACTTAACCTCAAAGCCAAACTTAAGGTATATAATTATTATACTTAACCTCTGATTCTTGGTTGTGAAGTGAGGACCAGTATTATGGACATGAACAAGGGTCATCACTTTCAATGTTTTTTTCTATTGAAGATGGATGGTATTTTCCCTACCACTCTAAAGACTAGTAACCCAATTCCTTCACAAAATTTACATGACTTGACAACCAAGCCTACGTAGGCGAACCAAGACAAATCACAACCATGCTCAACATTGAAGTCTACATGTTAATCAAACAAATACATAAACTCATACCTATCATATATGTGCCCAGGCCTCCTATACAAACTGCCAATAGGAATGAAAATTTTGAGACAATGAAGCCTTTTTTTTTAACATAAAAGAGGATAAAAGTGGCAACTCATATTTTTCAATAATTTCTTAAATGCATTAGGGATGACTTTGGGTTATTTGATGAGACATATAACTTTACCTATCGATTTATTTTACACTTGCCACTTAATTGTCACTTATCATCTTATTTTGACACGAAAGGTGATGTATAAATTTCCACATGCACACATGTGCGTGCGCACGCGAACACACACAAATGCAAGAACATGCACGCACGCACGCACGCACATCACGTGTCACAAAACCACAAGGGGTCTTTCTGCTACCACTAGCACAATTATCTCTTAAATTTTCATTTGTAGAAATTTAACAACAATCAACTTCACATCCAACGACTTGTTGACGAGATATGCTTTGCATTCAACTAAGGAAAGAATGAGAACAAAAGGGGAACAAAAACATGAACATGAGTCCATAGGATGAACCCAGGTTCAGCTTGTTTCAGTTCAGCGTGTATTAACCAGGAATCAAAAAGATCCTCACATATATATTGTATTTGCTGCCATAAAAATTCAAGGAAAACTTTGATTTCATATTGTTTTATGCTCACTCAGATGTGTTAGATATAACAGATAATTAGTTAATTAACTTGCACCCCCTCAAAACCATTGACTTGAAACAATGCTCACTAGCACATTTCAAATCATCTCAATGCAACCTCTAACCAACCCAACACGAAGACAAGCGCAGCAGCTTCCATCTGGTGAAGAGAAATCGCCAAGCTCAGAGCGAAAATGGCAGTGATGTTTCCTGAACCTGTGGGTCAGTTTTACCCGGATCCAATGAAGAACAAGGGGAGGAAGCATGGGAAGAATCTGCTGGAACACATTAAAGGCCAAGCTACTGCTATTTCGCAGCCATCCTCCAAAGCTTTCAAACATAGAAAACGTTCGAAGGGCAATCGCCTTGTCGACTTCCCGCTGCTTGACGCTCTCTGTGTTCCTTGCCTCAATCTGGCATTTTTGGAGGATTTGGATGTCGATGATGTTGATCCTCAGCTCCCAAGTGGAGATACTTGACTTCCGTATAAACTTTCATATCTTTTGTTTTTTTTCCTTTTCTTTTTCTTTTTTTGTATCAACTAGTAAAATAAATTCCAAATGTCTCAAGAATTTAGAGCAAAATGATTTAAACCATTGTCCATCTGTACAATGCTAGAGCCTGGAGATTTGGCCATTCCCTTTTTCTTCATCAACTCTCTGATCTGTTTGGCTTCAGCCCATCTCCCATTCGAAGCATACAAATTGGCCATCAGCACATAGTAATCTGGTGTTTCTGGTTCGAGCTCCATCATCCTCCTCGCTGCCACTTCTCCAATGTCCAACCTTGAATGGAGTCTGCACCCATTAAGCAAAGCTCCCCATACGCTAACGTCAGCTTGAACTGGCATTCCTTTTATAAACTCCAGAGCTTCTTTTAGTTTTTCAGCTCTTGCTAACATGTCAACCATACAAACATAGTGCTTTTTGGAGGGGACTATGTTATGTTTCCGAGTCATTCTCTCAAAGTAATTCTGTCCTTCGTCAACCAAACCAGCATGACTACAAGCCGATAAAATTGCAGTGAAGGTTACGTCATTGGGCTTCACTTCCTCCTCCAACATTTTGCTAAAAAGATCGAGAGAAGTAGGATCCCTTGCATTCCATATCCACCCATCATTGCAGACCATGTTACAGTGTTTCTATTTCTTGTATCATCGAAAACTCTACGAGCTGAAACTGAGTCCCCACATTTATTATATAGGTTCAAAAGAGCAGTACTAACATAGACATTAAACAGAAACTTGCGCTTCACTGCATAACCATGAAAGGAACTACCGATACATAGAGCTCCCAAACAAGCACATGCCGAGAGAGCACTAACCACAGTGACAGCATCTGGCAAGCAACCATCTGACCTCATTCGGTTAAAGAGTTCCAAAGCTGTGTGTCCCAAGTTGTTTTGAGCATAGCCTGAAATCATTGCATTCCAGGTGATAACATCTTTGTGCACTATCATTTCAAATACATAATTTGCTTCTGAAATGGAACTACATTTCGCATACATATCAACAAGAGAGTTTCTTACAACTTCAACCTCTTCAAGGCCTAATTTAATCGGCAACACGTGAATCGATCTACCCAAATCCAATATACTCAACTTGCCAGAAGCAGAGAGAGCACTTGCTATGGTAACCGAATTAGGAACTAATCCGGCCCATTTCTCATCACAAAACAACTTCAATGCCTCAGCAGGGTATCCTTTCTGAGTGTAGCTAACAATCATTGCAGTCCACGAAATAAGGTCGACATTGTCAAGCTCATCAAAGAAGGACCGAGCATCAGTAACTTCCCCACATTTGACATACATATCTATCAGTGAAGTAGCTATAAAAGCACTCATACACATTCCAGACTTCAACACAAGACCATGAATCCACTTTCCTTGATGCAAAGATACTACCATCGAACACGAAGTGAGTAAGCAACCCATGGTATGCTCCCCAGGTTCAACATTGCTCAATCTCATTTGATTAAACAGAACCAACCCATCTTCCGGGCGATCATTTTGATTGCAACCAGTTATGACCGAAGTCCACGAAACTACATTCGCCTCTGGAATTTCTTCAAACAGTCTCATAGAGGACTCCAAGTCTCCACATTTCGCATACATGTCAATAAAAACATTCAGCAAGAAACAATCGGGATTTCCAACTTTGATTATGTGACAATGTAGCTTCTTCCCCTCATCGAGGTAGACCAATTTGATGCATGCTTTAAGCACAAAAGCAAACACTACATTGTCACACTCTCTATTATACTCTCTCATGTGTCCATAAAACCTGATAGCTTCTACATAACAATCGTTCATGAGATAACAATTCAGCATAGTTTTGCTCGAGTAGAGATCTGGATGTGGAATTTTGTCAAACACCATGCGTGCATACTTGGTTTTTCCTAGAGAACCGTACGAATTCAACAGCTTGGTTTGAAAGGGAAGGCTGTGGGAGAGGCCATGAACAACGAGAAGGCCATGGATTTTCTTCAAGGAGAGGGAATCAGTAGAGAAATGCAACAAAGAGAGAAATGGGTAAGTGATGACTTTGTTGGTAAGCACACAGACCGGATTGATATCCTTCAGTTTCCTCTCGTACAGACCGCAGAGTCCTGTTCATGTCAGGGAAACATTTGTTGGTAAGTATACACAAGTGTATATATATGATATCACTACCTAACAATTCCTCTCTTGCATATAATAGATAAAGCCACTTTTACCGATAACACAGAAATTAAATCTTCAAACAATAATTACTTCCTTTCACTCTTTCCAACATCAAAGACAAGGAGTGACCAGATTTGCTCGTGTCAATTCCTAGTAAAGGTGAGCGATAAAGTTCTACATTTTTCCACAACAGTAAGGTCTGCAAGGGCAAAAAATAATGAAGCATCCAATTTTCCTAGTTTGTTGCAATGAAGCTCTCGATAAAATCGTCCAAAATATATTGACAAACATAATAATATGAATAGTTTCCATCTATATGGTTCATAAACAATTAGTAGGTGTTATGAAATTAAATATGATTGCAAGAGGGAGTTCCTTGTTTGGAATATTATAAAGTAATTCATGGTACCTTCATCCAAAATCCTCAAGCTTTCAGAAGTTATACTATGTGTAACAGACTGGAAGAATGTCCATAGGCCTTAGTGGGTTGTATCATGACTCCGCGATGTAAGCAATTTTCTTAATATGAAATTTTGTAACTTTTCTTGCCAGACACATTTCTAAATCTGGGCAATCTTTCAGGAGATAGCACCACAGCCGCGAGGAAACAAAAACCTATTTGTTTGCTTTAAGTTGATTCTATGTGGATACTTATGAAAATCCATCTAATATCGCAGATGGAAATAGGTAACAAAACAACAGAACCTACCATGAGAAGCATTTAGTAACACAACCATCCATTTAAAAACTAACAGCTCATCATAAGAGTTGGCGGAGGGCAAGAAAGACACTACTAATAGATTCTCAGGACCTGACAGTCATGTTGATAATTTATTAGCATCTGAAAGAGAATTTATGTTTGGTTTTTGGATTTCAATGGCGATGGTGGATAGTTCTTTGCCTAAGGGCCAATTAAATCTGACATGGGAATGGGTAGTTGAGATTTTTGTTTGATTTTTGTTGGGTTGGTTTGGGTGGGGCGGCAATATGTGTAGAGAGTAACAATTTGGATTCAAAGGGAGAGAAATGAAAAGTCAGAGGCCGTCAGTCAGATTTAATGAACAGACCCCTAGCAAGATTATGGCAAAATGAGAGATATGATCATTAAGATTATCCAAGGGTAGGAAGTCTGAAGGACTATTTATCATAACTTATTCATGACAGCATATAAAATAGTAACATGATACCTTCCCCAACTGGGATGCACTGGGCGGAAAAAATTTCACCTCAGTTGCCTCAAGTTACAATGGTGTATCATTGAAAAAATAATAGAGAGAGAAATAGGAGAGCCTTGGGAAGAGAGGGTGGAAGAAGATTTCTTTTCTTCTTCTTTTTCTTTTCTTTTTGTTGTGGTGATGGGTGGGTGGGTATTTTTTTTCTGTGTGTGTGTGTGTTGTGGTGGCAGTGGTGGTGGGTGGGGTGTGGGTTGGGGGGGGGGGGGGGGGGGTGTGGGTGTGGGTGTGTGTGTGTGTGTATTCATATGCATCCTTGTGTACGTTTCCAACTGATTTAAAGAGAATCATCTGAACATGCTCAATTTATTTATAATAAGGAGGGAAAATATGATAACTTTACATTTACAGTTCCATATTGATGGATTATGAACTCCATCATTCAATCATCAATTTAACTTCCTGGTCTTTAAATGACAATTTAATAAAAATGTGTATGTTACCAGATCTGGAATCTATACAGCTACACCACATGCAGACAATTATTTAAACAAATATTTTGGCCTGGTACACAGTTTATGCCAGTGTTTTAAAAAACCCGTTTTATAACCCGTTATAACTCGTTATATAACATAACGCTGACCACTCGTTATGTAACAGGTCTAAAAAACACAATGTTTGATAACTATAGTTATTTTACTCGTAACTTACGTTACGTTATGTTATTAATGTAACGCACCGAAACCTACGTTACGGTACAAGTCGACTTTTTATAACCTCCTATTCTCTCGGTCTAGGGCAAAAAAAACCCCAAATTCGCTCGCTCGCTCGTCCTCTCTGCAACCATGTCGTCGTATCCTCGTCGGCGCCGAGAAGAAGACATACCTCCGATCGACAGCAAAAGAAAAAGACCTACCTCTGATGGATATCCGTCATAGTGGTTCTCGCTGGCGTCGTCTCCAAGCGGTGGTTCTCCATCTCCAAGCACATGTAAGCTCTCTCCCTAATCTCTCTCCTCTCTCTTTCTCCAATCTCCCCTGGATCTCTTTCTCCCCCCGATCTCTCTCTGCTTTCTCGCCCCGATCACCCTCTCTAAGATCGGGAGAGAAAGAGCAGAGAGATCGGGAGGGGGAGAGAAAGCAGAGAGAGCGGGAAGGGGAGAGAGCACAAAGAGAGCAGGGAGATCGGGGATAAAATATCGGAGAGAGTGAAGGACACGGAGGGTTTAATTGAATAGCATATTGTAGATTGAATTATGAATTATAATGCATAACATAACTAAAAATTATGAATTATTATTGAATCATGAATTGTTATAGATTGAATTATGAGTCTGTGTAGATTGAATAACATGGTTAAAAATTATGAAATATAATGAAATATGCGAATCATATTGTTATTTGTGTAGATGAAATTATGAATTATAACTTGTGAATGTGAAAAATTATTCTAATACTTGCTAAAAATTGTTGTGAGACTTGCTAAATGTGTTATATATTGTTTTGCAATTTTTTTAGATTTTTAAATTATTTTCTTATTTATAAAAAATCTTAAATATAGTATATACATTAATTTTTATTAATTAAATATTAAATCGCGTAACCTACGTTATGCGTTACGTTATAACCTATGTTAACATAACAGAAGAAAAATGTTATCATTACATTATCGTTATTTTAAACATTGGTTTATGCTATAAGGGTTAAGTTTATTTGATAACATTGTCTGCCCACAATCTATCAACTTAAGCTTTTAGTGAAGTGGTCAACATCAGAGCACCACAATTCAAGAGGGTCCTAGCCTCTAGGTTCAAACCTCATCAATGTAAATTTAAAATATGTTTATTATTCTATTTATTCTTCTTTTCCAAGCAAGTCATCTTTACACTAGAGGCCTTTCCACATGGCCCAAAGACTCATGTGAGGGGTGTTTAGTGATAAGTTTGCTTGATGTACAACATAGCCACATCCAATTAACTTAAGTTTTTGAGCAAGGTGGTCATTTGACACAGACAAAGTGTTACCTCACCCAAATTTTGTTTTTTACTCGTGGAACACTATTGGACACACCAAAGACACTTGTAAGTAATAAAACTATGTGACCATATCGCAATCCCGTTACAATCTTGGAGCTTTTGTATACATGATATTAATAAACATCTTAACATTATTTCCTTAAAAATTTACCCAATTCTTATCTCATTAATCCTTGCACGCATGGCTATGTATATATCTACATGCACATATATGAAATATAGTTGTGTTCTCATACTAGATTGAGCAAAGGTTCCCTGTGTGTGACACCCGGACACTTGACACCCGTTCGCTGCATCCGTGTAACACTCATATGCAATAAGCACTCACAGTATATGTAAGTGGACCACATATCTGATGTAGGTACATCTCTAATGTTTATATGTTTTTCACGGGTTAGCCTTTACATTTCTGGAATGCCCATTGTTTGGTGATGTAAACATCACCACCTTGCTATTTGTTTGTAGTTAGCTCCTTTCGGCTTGGCGGTTTTCTGTGTCTTAGAGATGAATGTGATTCTCTGTCCTAATCCAATAATCTTACCTCTTTCCTGATCTAACAAAATTTGAATGGTTTCTTCTTTTGTTCAATGAGCTTAATCTCTATGAATGAAGAAAAGCAGGTACACCCATAGTTACCAATACGAGAAACAAAAGCGGGATATGATACATGATACGAGTACAGGACACGTACTACCAAAAATTGCGGGAAGTGTGTGCGTGCGTGTAATATCCTCGGTCCATATACATCAAAATTAATCTTATAGCAAACTGTTCAAGCTAATTTAGAAATTTCTATAAAAGATAATGCAAGATAAGCTTTTACAGAAAAAGACCAATCATATATGTATTTCTTATTTAACTATAATTTTAATATATATATATATATTTTTCAATACATATTCTTCACTCAATACTAATTTTTATAAAATCTCTATATTTCATAATTCTTTTTCAAGATTTCCTTATTGTAAATGTGTTTTAAGTATTTCCCCTAGCTAACTCTTAATTTTTTTATTTCTCGAATGATAAAACCTAGTATCACATTATTTTTTCATATAATTTGAGTAGTATCAGAAAAGTGTTAAGGAAATGTCCCAATATTATAGATACGGTGTCCTACGAGCATTGAAAATGTTTCTGTATTTTATTGGAACTGTTATGATGTCTGTGTCAGAAACTAATTTCCTAGACACGAGTATCCCACCTATGTATAGACTATAGAGTGTCTGGTAACTAAGGGTCTATGAAGCACGGACACGGGTGTCAGACACGGACACGGGTGTCGGACACGACACGGACACGGGACACGGCAAAATCTAAAAGAAAAGGATACGGGAACACATCAAGAAATATTTTATTATTATATATATAAATAAATTTATAAAATCTCAATCAAGTGATCAACAAACTAAAATATCGATCAACACGCGTACAAACTATAAATTATCATAAGTTTATAACAAAATTACAATTAAAGATCATAAGTTCACAAGTATCAACCAAGTTAACAACATCACAAGTTCAAAACAAAATTACAACCTACATCATATCTAAAGATAAAGTTAAAGATAGTCCAATGACTTCTTTACTATCTCTTTCTCCATCATCTACAAACAACACGGTCTTCATCGTGGGTTCATCAAGAGAAAGAGTAGCGAAATTTAGAATATTTGTACCTGAACTGACTTAAAGTCATCTCCGCCAATATCCCACATTTTTGTTTTCTCTTCATTATATTCTTCTGAATTTCGAGAAAGCCAACGGAGATTGTTATGCACACACATTAGATCTTTCGCCCGTGTCAGGGTTAATTTGTTCCCCTTTAAGGAGTGAAGAAAGGAGTATATACTCTAATTCCTTTTACAACAAGAGGAGAAACATAGTTGGCCTAAAAGTTTTAAGGCCAACGCTTGTAAATTGGAGTTGATGAACCATAAAGAACTCACCAACACTTTGAATCCTTAAATCCTCTATTACGAAGAGAATTTGGATCGGCAAAAGCACCCAAAGCGTCTAAAAATCTAGCATACTCCATGCTCAACGCCCGTCTTTCTTCAGGGTTGGGATAGTATCTCTTCAAATACTTGCTTCTTTTGGAAGATATCTCTTCATCTTGATGGGGAGCTTGTCAACTTATGTTCTTATTATAACACACAATTACTATCAAATTCCTACATCAATTAATTCACAATCCTACATAATTAATTCCAAAATCCTACACATAATCCTACACAATAAAATTCACAATCCTACACTATTTTTCTTCTACTCTATGCTCCTCTCTCTTTGCTACTCTATCTCTCTCTGCTCTCTCTACTCTCTCCAGAGAGCAGAGGGACTGAGAGAGAAAGAGAGTCAGCAAGAGGAACAGAGATATAAAGAGAGGGAGAGGGGAGAGAGAGGAGAGAGCTTACCTCTTGAAATCCACGACGAGAGCAGAGAGAGCATTGAACGAAAATCACCAGCTTGATCACTGTGAGACCATCAAACAAGACCACCGAGAGACCATAATCCACCGAGAGACCACTGCGAGACCACCGAGAGACCACCACCGACATACCACTGTGAGACAAATGAAGACTATCGCGTCGAGTTTTAGGGCTGAGCGATCGGGAATAGGGAGAGAGACCACTGCGAAACGCTGCATTGAGTTCTAGGGCTGAGTTCTAGGGCTAAGCGATCAGGATCAGAGAGAGAACAATCTGGAAAAATTTTGGGGAAGATTTAGGGTTGGGTTTTTTATAAATGATATCGGGTCGAATAGAACCCGACCCAATAAATCTAACCCTTTAAACCAATAACCCATGTCCTAGCCGTGTCTGATGCAGGTTTGACAGTGTCCGACAAGTCAAACTCATTGATTTGTCGTGTCCGACACGTGTAGTTCACGTGTCAAGCATGTATCCACACCCGACATGCGTGTGTTTTCAACGTGTCCATGCTTCATAGCTATGGGTACACCAACCAGCCATCTGCCGTCAATACTTTATCACAGACCTCTTACTTTTTCTCATATTAGCTTAGCTAGAATTTGACACCTGTCTGGCCACCCTTCATATAAAACTTGGTCAATTCTTTTTATAGTACATGAATAGCTTACTTAACGTCTACCCTTCTTCCCAGATAATTGCACGACCAACAAACCATTATGCAATGATTTAAGTAAAGATTTAGTACTATAATTGACATGAGTGCTATAGTAAGTAATCTGAGTTAGAGGTATCAAAAGTGAAGATAAAAGGATTTGGGTGTCATCTAGAATAAAACATAGTGTAGTAAACTGAAAATTTATAATATATTTTCCACAAAGGATTTGCCAGGAATTGCATTCTAAAATTATAAAACGTATTTTCCACAAAGGACCAACATGCGTTTTGTAAAAACAAAGTAAAGACAGCTTAAACAAAGCAAAAAGATTTAGGTGGTGGGGGCAAATGGATTTGCAAATATAAATGCAAATATAACTTGCATGCTTAACGTTTTGAAAATTAGGAAAAAGCCGAGTGCCTAGGTTAGTGAAGAAATATCTTGGCATCACCTATAAGAATAAAAGTAATGTACTTATAACTTAATTATAATGTAATGAACTCAAAAGAGAAGTCGATAGAATCTCAATAAAAGAAAAAAAAAACTTCTATATCTAAGGGTGGATTAATTTTATATCATGAAGAGTGACAATGAGGGGTATCTACTATTTATCTACTATCTATATAGAAGTGGGATCCACTACTTTCTTCAACCACTTACTCTGCCACTCAGCTTCAGCTCCCATCCGGTTCAAGTTACTCTTCAGATGTTTGAACCTGACTTAAATTGCACTCAGATATCTCCCGAAACCCAAGCCCCAAAGAGCAAATAAATTAAATTAAAATATAAAAAAATACCATAAGTTCTAACAAAAGTTATAACATCATATATTTTATTATCATCATCTCCAAATGGTTGGCGCGTGCTTAAAAACTAGTAGTACAAAGTGACAAAGGAGTGATAAGAGAAGATATGCTCACCTCTCTAGGACCTAAGAACATGGGTAAAATATCTCCTTTTTCATGTACCATGTTGGACTTTGCGACAGGGACCAACTTGCCTCTAATCCGACCCACAAAGAAGCTGAGCCCCAGTTGTGTTGGGCTTGATGGTGCGTGATTTAGTCGGGGGTGGCACCCATGTATTGGCGCCCCGTCTAAGGGTCAGTGTTTCTTGCTTGTGGCCAAGAAACCAGAAGATTATAAAGAGCTATCTTAACCCTCATATAGGAGAATCTTGGAAGAATAACTTGTCAACCTCCACGAAAAAGTGAGAAAACAAGAGACATCAAAAGTTCTCATCTCCTCCCCCTTTGAAAGACCTTTCACTTTAGTAACTTATTAATTGTAGCAGCGTGATCATGTTGGGTGAGACTTCTCATGTATAGCACCCTGACAACGAGTAGATGAAGGTTCAAGAGGTGGATTCATGGTAAAATTAGCAAGATAAGTATACAATAGGTATACTTTGTTTCTTTGAAGAGGCAATCTTAAATAATGATATTATTCCGCAACACTCTTATGTTTTATGGATGCATGGAACAACATGTGATGCAATACAAAAATCTCATATTATCGGCTTATTTGGGAGAACCCTAATACCTCATGATAAGCCTTCATATCAAGTGATCCCCTCTTTTTCCTCCCTTTCAATCTACAAACCCCCCCATGTTGATTCATATATGTTACTTGTGTGCCTATCAATTTAATCAGTGAATTACCTTTATAGAAAATTATATAAAACAATGAAAACATTCCCATGAAATTTATAGCATGAAATGATTGAAGAATATACGCTCACCCTTTTGCTACGACCTTTGGGGTCCTATATAGTGATTGGTTAATCATATATATTAACTAGGTGTTTTGTAATTTATTGTTCTTCTGATTGTAGAGCATGTAGATTAAGATTTTGAAGGTGCTCCAGTCGCTTTTTACTAGTTAGGCATGCACTGGGTACAATCATAAATGCTAACTCCAAAAAAGTAGTTTTGAGATTTAGGCCCACTAAGAATCAATAAGGTCAAATTCAGACATAAAGTGAAGAGTAAGGTTAAAGCTTGTACCTGCCCAAATATAAAGGAAAGGACACAACAAATACTCCATGGCTTTTAGGCTCATCGAATATGAGCCAAAGTGGAGATTTGCGGGTTTTGCATCTTGCGCGTGGTTAAAAACATCCAAATTAAGGGGTGAATACGAATCAAGGTGTAGTCCATATTGAAATTGAATGCAAATTTGGGTGCTTAATACGTGATTGGATCCAAGACCTGACACATTAATATGTGATTGGTTTCACATATGGTTGATTTTCGCTATATATCACTAATATCACATCAGGCCCGACTTTGAGGTACCTGATACCATATTAATCTTATAATATCGGTTGATACTGGGGTCGATATTGCCTATATAGTTGATATTGCCGACATTGATGTCGATATCGATGATATCGATATTAAAAATCCATTGGCCAATACCGATGTCGATACTGATATTTTAAACTGTGATTTTTAGGTCAAAGTGCTCTTAGTGTTATTATTCATGGCCCTTGTTTGAGTTCCATTCTGCCATAACACATGAAAAAATTGAATTAATTGGTGGTCTCTAATGCAATTTAATTAATGGTCTTTAATGGAATTTTCTCCTTTGTCTCTCCCAGTTGGTTTAAACTCCATGTCGTACATATTGGGAAATTTATTGTTTTTTTTCCATAGAAGCCTTATTGTTCCATTTTATCCATCCCTTCCCTTTCATCTCATGAACTTCCAATTTCAAGTATCCAAATATAACTAAAAAATAGTCTTATTTTGACATTATTCTAACCATCTATACTTAATCATGATTATGATGGTATTCGGGGACTCCCATCTCTCATTCCCATTTGAATATGTTCTTTTTGATTCTTTTCATTTGATAACCACTTGCACTGCGACATAATATGGAAAATACATTAGATAAGAGTTTAAAGCCAAAATAGAACATGTGCCCAATGTGCCCATGCCAACTCTCTCAACTAATGCAATGGCTACAAAAGTTCAACCTGCTTGTTAGATGTGAGAAGAATGGTGATTCCCTTCCATGTAAGATTGTGAGTGGTAGGGAAAATGTGAATTCCTCTGCAACATTGCTTTGGTGGCCAAAACGAGAATAGCATTTATCTGGATGTGTATGCATAGATGCACATACTTATGTGCATAGGCCAATGTGCCAATAAATGGTTTTGTTCAATCTTTCTCAAAGGAAACTAGAAATTATATGCCTTAGCACAATTGTTGAGAGCTTAGAAGTCTTCATTTGCACAACAGCTAACTACAGAGTTTCCTTCTCCACAGCACAATTCTTTATAATGCACTTTAGCAGCTTCATCAATATCATTCATTCCATGGGCATCCTTCTCTTTAAACTGGCCATAGTGAATCCGATAATGTCACAAGTTGATGAATTCCAATGGTGAAACCTTAAGAATACAGCTCATATTTAGCTATATTCCACGACACACCTTTCCAATACAACCTCACAAGAAAGCTTATGGACCTGTTAGTCGGGGAGTGATCTAAAATTATGACCTTAAAGCTTGTTAAATATTTTTTAAGCCAATCCATTATGCAACAATATATGAACAAGGAAAGCTTGCCAAAAAAAGGTTTGACCAAGTTCCACAGACCAGTATTTACATAGAGTCGAACATGTCAAAACATGTCCAAGATTTCACGCTGGTTGATAAGCCATTCATTGAAACCAGTAATTAAAAACACTGGTCGTGCATGCAAAGACTCACAGTTGGAAAAATGAGCAGAACTTGTGATTGTGGTTTGCTCGATCTACAGAGTTTCATGTCAACATCTTGAATTAAGTCTTATATAACCCGGCCTTAACAAGTACCTCAAAAATGCTTTATTTTCAGTAATAATGGCATGAAACTGCATCATTGAAAATTGTCAAGGTTTTCCAATGTAATCCGCGGTCAAGAGTAAGCTACATATTACACTGGAAGTTCACAACTAGAGTTCCTAACAGACTCAAGCTGGCCGCCCATAACATGTCCCTCCTGTATTTGCCAAGCACAAGCTTCGGATCCTGCTTAGCCCCAAAGGGAAATGCCAGGATAACATGAGAGAGAGAGAGAGAGAGAGAGAGAGAGAGAGAGAGAGAGAGAGAGAGAGAGAGAGAGAGAGAGAGAGAGAGGCCACAGCATTTGAGACCATAATCATTTAGATATTTGTCCACCCTGTCCATTACACGGTAGAAAAATTCAATTGCCTCAGGTAAATCAGTCATGCCAATTCTCCAACCACACGAAAATACATACGCAATGGCAAAATAAAAACCCAGGGCTGTCCTATGCTCTCAGTATCCTCAGTGAAGATATCCACAAACAGGCTATCTGGGGGCTAAACAACCTAAAAAGTATGTGTTTAAATTTTGATATAACAAGAGTAATATTATATTCATTTTAAAGGAAAATCATCCCGTAAGATACTAATTGTCCATATAGCACAAAAATTTTATCATCATTCCACAGGACATGGAAGCAGAATTTTGCTGACAGTTGATTGGGGCCTTTCGACTAAGAGATGTCTATATAACAGGCATGCAAATAAATCAAATAGTTAGTGTATGTAATTTAAACAATCAACTTTGGAAACGGGCTTATTAACGGTTATGCATCACCAAATATCACGCACTGAAAGCTTGAAAATATGGTAATAGACGTGACTAAATACACTGAGGAAACTTGTGTAACATAGGAAGCAATAATATATTAGCACTATAATGGCTTACTGTCTTCCAAATATTTTCAAAACTCAAGATTATCTCCACTTGTACATGTTAAGAAATTAAACAGAGATTTTTCTATAGAGAAATCAAAGATAACGTGAAAATTGACAAAGGTTAAAGCTTGATGAGAGAGATTGGACATATATACCATCCATAGCTTGATTATTGAATTATAATCCATAAATGTTCTAGTTGCTCTGAGTATAATGGTGTGTTTATTAGCCTGCAAAAACACAACCAATCAAAACAAGTAAACATCATTACAATCAACTCCATTGTTGGTTCATAATCAAAGTCAAATGCATAAGATTAGCAATATAATATATCTGGTCTGATAGTTCTGCAGCACTCTAGTTTCATACCTAAATTATAGTATTAGAAAAACTCCAGAAGAACTTTATATAATTTATCACACACAAGCCCATTTTTTGGTTCATAATCAAAGTCATGCATGAGACTTGCAATATAAATGATAGGGTCTGTAGTTCAGCAACACTATAGTTTCATACTTGAAGCGTAGTATTAGCAAAAAAAAATCTAGAGGGCTTTATATAATATATCGCACGCACGCACGGGACACATGATTGCACGTGCCCTGCCCCCCTCCCACACCCCACCCCCCACCCCCTCCGCGCGCGCGCGCACAGAGAGAGAGAGAGAGAGAGAGAGAGAGAGAGAGAGAGAGAGAGAGAGAGAGAGATTCTTCAATTAGATATATATACCTATTCTTCAATTTCTCTCATATCAGATACACAATGAACTTCATGACTTAATAGCATTTAATTCAACTGATTCTTAGGTCCTCTCAGCTACTAACATTTTTTTAAGACATCCACTTACCTACACGTGATCTGCATTTGAATATCTTTTTAACTCTTTGTGCAATAACTAGTTAACGAGCTACATAACTGGCACGCCGGAAATCATATTTTCAACCAATTACCATAGCTTATTGTTAAAAAACTGCAAGTCTCCTTAGTTGACAAAGCCAAGCACTTTTCATGAAGAGTGTTCTCAGGGTATAATGTAGTGATCACTGAGCTACTGCAGCTGAGGATTCTGTTGTTATTGCTTTGAGCGTTCCTCAATCTTCTATTATTCCTCTAGCAGGTATATGATGGACTTGAGTAGTCTGTGTCTAGTACTCACACCGATGTGTGCGCGTGTGTGTGTGTGTGTGTATCTGGTGGGTGTGTGCGTGTAAGTCCAAGAACTTTGATGGTATTCACCTGCTCAGCTTTATAAGTCCAATATTTTCGCTAGATATCACTAGGTAAGTTATTTTTAATTAAGGGTGGCCCATAAGTTGGGACAGTCTCTCCATCCCTCCCTCTTAATTTGTTCTGTTGTTTTAGCTGTAATATTTAAGAATAGAATTTTCATTCTTACTAGGCCACTTGATCAAAAGGCACGCAGTAAAACTCAATTTGGCAGAAGATCTTCTTACTGGAAAAGTAGGACATTTAACTTAAAGTAAGAACATTCCAACATGTGAAACGTTTCGACTTTAAGTCTGTTCTTCTTTCCCAAATCAAATTGTTAATTTTTTTTTTTTTAATCAAATAGGGTTTTTAATACACAATACATTCCTTGTTGGAGTTACAAGAATTTCCAAATAAAAAGGAAGGTTGCCACACATTTCTCATTTTCTTTTTCAGGTCAACAGAACTTCTCAATCTTATTTCCTGGTCTCATTGACATCATAAATGGAAATAGTTTCTGAAGATAATAATGCGACAGTTAATCCTCTTTACTAAAACCTATTTTGGAAGACTAAATCCAAGCTTACAAAACCAAAGTAGATAAGGTTCTGATTGATAGATGTGCAAAATCTCCTTACTAAACTATTTGGATGAATAAGCTAGCATAGGTGCTAGTACCTTATAGTACGTGATAACACAGTTACAGTATACAATTTTTATAAAAATCAATGGTGGAGTTCTTGTTTGAGCATCAGAAAGCCAGACTTGCATCCACTTCCATAGAATAATGAGAGGAATTCTTTTATGAGTGGATCAATCACCTACAATCAATACCCTCTCAATCAACAAGACACAATAAAAAAAGGATGAAGACATATTCTATGTTTATATATAGATAGTTCATCTTATAGTATAGAAGGTAATATGATACATGACTTGCAAACTAGGAGAACAATTCTTAATATATGTATTTTGATTTGCAACTTTGAAGAGAAGTATAACCAAAGTCGAAAATATCCTACAGGTTAAAGATACTTGTCGCATTGCTTTATGTGCTGTTTTCATCAAAAACATGTGAGCACCCAATTTCACGAATAAAAAGCTAAATTTAAAGAGTTTATCCTGATGTGGTGTGTGTTTAGATTTCACTGGTCCATTTGCAGCAAGAAAGACAAGTGATAACCATACGCAAGTCGAGCTCTTCTACAAATGTCAACTTATCAAATCAAATTAAAAATAATGAATCCAAAGAGGCAGTAACTAACAAAATAGAAAATTTTCTAATGGAGAGATTTTTCCAGACCCTTGAATTTTAAATGATTTCATTTAAACTCAAACTTTTCAGATGACCTGTTAAGCTTTTGCTTTATCTCGGATTTTCCTTTAGGAGCCATCATCTTTCTTTACTCCTATATATTACTCACAACAGAAACTCACTACTTTTACATGCATGCACAAATAGTAACTCTTAGACAGAAAAAGTAAGTTGCAGCTAAAAGTAGAAAAGCAGCAGCCTCAAGAAATAGTGAACGAAGGCAAGTATTCAATAGTTCATCTGCCCAACTCATGAGTTTAAAGAAAATCATCTAAAATTCAAGGGCTAAACACGATTTTCCAATTCCCTAAACATTATTCTAATCAAACCATTTCGTGAACGTTGTGGAGTACTAATCAAATTGGTATTTCCCCCAATTTTCCTTAAACACATTTTTATCCCACGGACCATTGATGCAACCAGTGAATTGTAGCCACACACACAGAGACAAACTCCTCCTACAATGAATTCAGCTTACTTCAAAAGAATCCCCTTTCTTACTAACTTATTTTACATGGGTAATCTCAGTTTCATCTCAACACCCAAAAAATCGAATTTTTTTTTCAAAACCCAGTTCATTAAACCCATAAATCTCCCCTCCCAACCGACCAAGAAGCTCAAACCCAAGAGGGTTTTCCCCAAACCTACCCGTCTCTCGATCTAACTAAGAATCCAGAACCCTTGTGTAATGTACTCAGCTCATCTATCACCATCACAAAATTCACAAACCACAGAAGCAAACAAGAAGGAGAAATGCTGAAATCAGAGTCTCAACTGAAACGGGTCAAGATTTCAAATACTAAAAAAAGGAAAAACAAGACGAAAAAGACGGAGCTCACCATCGAGCACCGACCGAGAGAAGGATTTCGCCGCAACAATCGAGACTGGGCGTTGGAGAGAAGCGTGAAGCAGGAGGGGCGGGGAGACAGGGGGAGGGAGCAAAAATCTTATTTGAACATCACGTGCTGGATTTTGCCGGACTGATTTACTTTTCTGATGCGATTTTGGTCAAGAATTAAATTTATCAATATTTTAGTTAGAGCTTATTTTACTAGTATATTTGTTTATGGAAAAACGATCGATCAATGACGGGCGTGTTTGGTTGCAAGGAAGTGGGCGGAAGTAAGGAAATAGGAAAGTATAATTGCTCACTTCTCTATCTATCCAAATGCTGGAAAAGAAAAATAAGAAAACCCCTTTTCTTTTTCTCTTTTACACAACTATTTCCTCGCTTCCATAGTGTTACAGTTAATTCTGTGATCATGTAAATCTCATTTGTAATAAGTTGTAACACAAAATAGTTAATATTTTGATTATGTAAATCTCACTTGCATTCTAATTACAATCCATTTTTTTATTTTTCTTAATTAAATTTTATTTTAATATTAGTTTGCGGTCAACTTTGTGGTCAACTTTTTCACTTCCACTTTCACATTACCATCCAAATACTGAAAAAGACATAATATTTTTCAAACCACTTTCAAACACCAAAAAATTTACTAACCGATTCCCAAGTTCTAACGGGAACTATTACCACTTCTTCACTTTCTCACTTTCACCCTTAGCCAAACAGGCCCGAGGATGAGAGGTGGGGGGAGGGAAAAGAAGAAGGTGAAAAAGGGGAGTTGAGAGATGAAAAAGAAGGATAGGACGTTGCTATCTCTCTCTCTCGCGGACGAAGACGAATAGACGGACAAATTTTTATACGAGTCATTGGGGGGAAAAAAAAACTTTCCTTTGGTCCGTTTTGATAAAATTTTATTGATTAATATCTCATAAATAATTGAACATTTGCACTTCAATTAAAATTCAATAAGAGTTTTGTCCTCTACTTCTTCCTCTAACAAATTCTTTTTACCAAAGGTAAAACACACTTCTTACCTTTTCTTCCTCCTCCCCGCACTAATATTTTCCTTCATCATCACCACCATTTTATTTTTTTTATCTCACTTCTTCATTTTCTCTTTAGAAACTCTAGTATAAAGAAAGTGAACTTATTTTCTCTTCTACTTATATTAACACCATGTCTTCTTCCTCAAGCTCATCTATAATTATTACTTATCCTCTCTCTTTCTTTCAGCAGCATAATAATCTCCTTCAGTAACTTCTTATATTCCTCTCCTCCCTTAAAATTTCTTATTTAGTTTAGCTGAAATAAAATAATAAAAAATGCGAAGAGAAGACATAGACAATGTAACAGTCCCAGTTTCTATTATCCTCATTTAGCATAATAATCCTCTAAATCACTGAATTATCTTAATTATATCTAAATCCTTAAAAATTTCGACAGCACTTCCTCTAAAAATGTAGGTCTGCCATGATAAAACATAATAATTTTCGCTTACAACCGCTTACTTATATCCCACATAAAATTTTCAGCTCACACAACCTACTTATATCCCACATAACAATTTCAGCTCACACAACCTACTTATCATCAAATAAAAACCTTGTTGTTGGAATCCAACTATTATATAGTATCATTTCAAGACCACGGTTAATTTAGCTTAACATCGCCTACTTATAAGGATACACAATAAGCATATGCTCAAGAGTACCCCTCTCAGCATCCACAATATAATGTAGAACTATTAACAACTCTAGTTATCATAATTGTCACAGTATAACTCACCTCCATACATGTCCTTCTCACAAAATTTCACATGTTACAAGCACACCTCAAATATGATAATAAACATGTATAACAAGAACTTTAAAATAATAAACTCAATTTACATCCTCAATACTTTCATTTTAGCAAAATTCACAATTAAACATCTAAGCTTGAAGCTGGTCCTCCACGTTGCCGCGACCTGAAAATAAGAAACTGGGACGGAGTGAGCATGACAGCTCAGTGAGTAGAGTCAGAAGAAAATCAAAAAAATGATATATATATCATAATAAAAGAAGCATGCTTTTCTTCAAATAACAATGCGAGTGTGGATGAATAAGAGAAACGAGAGATCAACAAAATATCATGTAAAACAGTCAACCAAACTATGTCTATTGTCTTTGGAACGGTATGACTCCTCTGGTCAATGATTCTCTTTAACTTTCTTAATTTACTTTCTCGTATAATATATATACTTTCAATTACTTATAATTTATTACCAAGTTCATCTTATATATACACAATTCGTATCGCACATGTTATCTCATATACCTCCCATGACGGTACACTACTCACAATAACTAAATCATAACATAGTTTATACTTTTTTCTTGTTTTTTGTTCTTTTTAATAAATGGAAGCAGTTTTTATCATTTCACAATTTTCTTTTCTTGCCATATTTGTTTCCAATAAGTGGTTTGGAGCTTTCATTTTCAGTGGCATCTTATTTGGTCGGCTTGGATCGTGACAGGTAGTCTCCATTTAGCTGTACAATGTGTGCATTATCTGACACAAGGATGAATACATGAATTTTTCATGCCATGCAGGAAGAATCGACCAGGAACATACCTGAATTATCTTATACCTGATAAAGTTGTACAGAGTCAGAAGCATATCTCTGTAAGTTGCATACACTCTTTAGTTATGAAATGCCCAATTGTCTTCATAATAATCTTATTGCTATTGTCAGGATTAAACTGTTGATTTTTTTTTTTCCATTGTGACATGGGAGAGTGACACTTCTTTTTGACATTAATGCAGGTGTTGAGTACTTTCAGTTTTGTCCTTCTCTCTATTTCTGCTATTTTTTTTGGGATGCTAAGTAATGGAAATGTAAGGTCTAATGCAACTATTTCCATAGCAGTTCTAAGCTGATATAGCATTTTTACCTTGCTGATTATTTGGTGTGCATATGCCTCTATGTTTATGTTCCTACACAACTACAGAGATCATCCAACATTGTAAGTATTATAGCAAGTTACACTAGGATAATAAAAGACTGTCAGTAGGCTATGTGAACATGTTACATTGGCATTCTGACAGTTGACTACCTATTCTAGTTGAATTTTGTACTAGATTTAGTCTGGTAATAAATTACTGTTTTTTCTCTTGCTTCATAACATTTTCTTTTCTAAAACAATTTACTGTGATTGGTTTTGATTGGACTTGTTTCCTTGCTGATCATCACTCTCTGTTTTAAGTCTTGCTAAGTCACTAATTCTTTTTTCTCTGCATATCCCTTTTTATGGTTTCTATAATATGCATGATGGTTTTCTGTTATACTAGTTGGGCCGTTTGTTTCGCGTAAAACTCCGTAATTCGTAAATGATTTACTACCCAGTTACAACTACGGCGTTTGTTTGGATCATAATTCGTAAAAGACTTATGTAACTCAACTAACACTCACTTGCAACCCAGTTACCACTCACTTACAGCCCAGTTACAGTTAATTTTGTGGTCAAACAAATTTGTAATATTTTTTTATATTAATATTAATTTTTTTTAATATTTAACTTTTTTATATTTATTTACAGTATTAAAACTTTTAAAATTGTAAAATAGTTAATTTTGTGGTCAACTTTTTCACTTACGACTTATACATTACGACAACCAAACACCGTAAAGTACAATACACTTTCCCACTTTACAATTTTATAGTA
Organism: Agave tequilana; assembly: GCA_038442645.1. Classification (NCBI taxonomy): domain Eukaryota; kingdom Viridiplantae; phylum Streptophyta; class Magnoliopsida; order Asparagales; family Asparagaceae; genus Agave; species Agave tequilana. The sequence goes on along the minus strand of JAVJIF010006980.1, from coordinate 34,872 downwards.
CCAACCAAACACCGTAAAATTTACATACATGTAACTCATTTACAATTGTAAAAGACTTTACCAATTACAACTACGAATTACGGCCAGTTACGACAACCAAACAGACCCAGGCTCACGTGCAGTGTTGTGAAATTGATTGACGACTTTGTGTCATAATTAATTGGAGAATACTAGTTATGCCTAATTACCTTGCTGTTTCCTCAACCTGGGATAGGTTGTTTATTTATTGGCATAGTTGAAGATGCGTATTGATTTTATTAATATGAAGACAATTCCGCCCATGATAGGTGGTAATATTTGGTCATGTATAAGGAGTATGAAATTACTTTCCAATGTCGAGTGTGTTCATTTTCTCAAATATGACTAAAGCAGTTTCTATCTATGCCAATTTGATTCTGCAAATTCTTGATTAACACTTTTGTCCTGAAATGTTTCTCTTTTCATCACTTTCTCTTATCTCTTCATGGATACATGTTAAGACCCAAAGGAAGATGGCAATATGTTGCATAAGGTATATACCGAGGTAAATAGCCACACAGGAGGCTTTGAGGGAAACTTGTTGGTCATCAAAGATAGATGCACAACGGTGTACACAGAGTAACATGTATAGGGGATACGTCAAAACTTGCAAGATTGGATAGTGATTATTTGTTGGATATAGATAAGTATGTATTTTATATAGTGGGACTTGGATATATCGATGTCTTTGAGTATCTAAGTTGATTAAATATTTTGCCCGAATTATTCTATTTATACCAGCAGGTCATTACTTATTCTGAATATCATGATTTACCTGAAGAATTTGACTGATTATACATGACATTTACCTGATAATTATATTGTTTATGTTACCATAATTGCTGAAAAAATATTGTATACGGTAACAACACCCTCATGTCAAACTTGTTACACGTCCTGTTATACCTGTATCCTTTTCACTGACATTATATATTTTATTATACCGGTATCCTGATTACACATGTTGACGTCATTACTGTGACTATCACCAAGTTGTCCCCGTAATCTAAGTAACATGCACATTAAATAATCTTGATAAACTAATAACATAATATTAAAATAACTTACACTGAAATTGAGGAAATTGACGGAGGAGACAACGTTTGTATTTTGGGTGGACCTAGAATATAGAATGCGCAGCTGAAATAGGGTTCCACTGCAGGGTTCCCGGGGTGACTAGCACCCCGTTCTGTTCTTGTTCTCGTTATACATGTTCCTGACTACCTTGCGGTAGGGCCTGGTTCAGCGCCAGGAGTCTGGGCCATGGTCCCAGGTATGTACGGGACACACCTAAAGTATAGACAATGTCTCCAACCGATCAGTTTCAATAACTTAGGATCTTGATTGACACATGTGATAGGCGTAGTATGGATGCGTCTATTATAGGTGGCAATTGGTGTTCGCTGACATAATAAATAATAATGTACTGTAACTGATTGTCTTTGTCTGATACATGTATGTATGTTGGACACTCGATGTTACACCTGACCTGATCGGATATCTGACTCTAGTACTGATTGATTCTACCCGCCTAATATATAGATTGTGATAGACACCTGATTGAATACCTGACTAGATACATACTCTACTGTGTGCTATCCATATTACTGTTTATTTACTTTATTCATGCCATTTCTTATTCTAGTATATATAATTTCTTTACGTGCTCACATGTTATATGCACATGCACTTTCCAGTTTATTCTTACACATTCACTAGGAGTATTGACTCCCTGGATTTGCATATTCAGATCTGTGATTATTTATTACTAATCAGATATTTGAAGAGGATTACATGCATCTTGAGGAGCAGGACTCTCTCTCTTCTTAATTATAGGTATTCCTACTGTTTTATTCATGTTATTCCTTAATTCTCTCTGTATCGTATCCAGTCACCATTTCATATTCTTATTCATATGCTATCATTGTGTTAGATATTTATAGGTCATATTGCAGTGATATTGATTATCGTAGTAAATTTTATACCTTGTTCAGGTTGCTTTAGGCTTAATGTGTATACGTGGGGTATTCTCCTCGCGTATATACATCGCCGACTCTCATCACGACTCCGTTTTCACGTATTTTGGGAAGCGGGGCGTGACACATCCAAAGCACATTTAGTTATGGACTTGTCTTACACCGTAGAAATTATTCAGACACGCCATGAGTTATTAAATTATTAAAGACATTTGATTCATGGTAGCCGAGATCATTCAGTGATGAACAGAACGGAGCAAATCTAAGTTGTGAGTTCATGCCCAAAACGGATTTGATTCAAATTAGCTCATGAAGCATAGCAAGTTAAGATTCACCAGTTAACATTTGAATTGCTAACTAACTGAGCATAGTTGAAAAAACATGACACTTTCACATTCCTTCGTGGAAAGTAGTAGATTTAAACCTCTTTTCGTATAGGAAAAGGAGACTTTTTAAACTAAATTTGCAGGAAACACTAAGAGGCATATTATTATGCAACCGTTTAACTCTATGGCGCAAAAATACCACAAGATTTGACTAGTAGCTCATGGGGTCTCGTTCACTAGGCAAAGAAGTTACATATAAAATAATTCAAGGAAATTAACTCGTTGTGATTCATTCACTAGGCAAAGAAGATACATATAGAATAATTCATGAAATTAGCTCGTTGTGATTCTTGTGTGCTCATCTGGACATCAAATTTTTCCTTGAGCCGTTTTTCTTTTCAGGAGAGTTTCTTTCTGCCACTTGTATTTCTAAACAAATGATAAAAATATAACAACAATAACAACGTGATAATATTAACAAATTTAATAAAAGTAAAGTTGCCAGTAATGTCTAAAATTTATCCTCAAATATCGCTGAGACAATATTTTGACGTGTTTGGCTGCAAGAAAGTGGGCGAAAGTAAGAAAATAGGGAAGTATAATTGCTCACTTTCCTATCTATCCAACCGCGGGAAAAGGAAAATAAGAAAATCCCTTTTCTTTTCTCTTTTCTCTTTTACACAACCATTTCCTCACTTCCAGAGTGTTACAGTTAATTTTGTGATCATGTAAATCTCATTTGTAATAAATTGTAGGACAAAATAGTTAATTTTTTGATCATGTAAATCTCACTTGCATTCTAATTACAGTCTATTTTTTATTTTTCTTAATTAATTTTTATTTTAATATTATTTTGCGGCCAACTTTATGGTCAACTTTTTTACTTCCATTTTCACATTACGATTCAAACATCAGAAAAGACATAATATTTTTCAAATCACACTTCCCAGCGTCTAAACACCAGAAAACTTACTAACTAATTTCTAAATTTCAAAGGAAACTATTATCACTTCCTCACTTCCTCACTTCGGCCCTTAACCAAACAGGCCCAATCATTAATATGAAAATTTCACGTGCATTACGTATGTCGCAACTTTTTGAGACAAGCTGCAACTGATTTCATGTACAAATAGCCTTCTGCGCTTGGCGCATGTCACCTCGGTTTTAAATGCGACATCGCAGCGCTCTCTCTCTCTCCGCGTCCTCTCCAGATTCCAGTCCAAATGATTCACGCATCATCTAAGCTCCACAAGAATCGGAGACCTATGCACTATAATAAGCCCCAATAGATTTCATTTCAGCGAGAATTTTAATTAAAACCAGCTGCAGGAATTTCTCTGGAGCTGAAGAAATATCGGGAGAGCGAGAATCGACGACTTGAAGAAGGCGAGAGATTTTTGGTTAGGGGCCTTCGATCTTTTCTGACCATTATTAAATTAACAGTTTGGGTTCTTCCCCTACTCTTTCTATTTATGTTTTAGCAGATCATTTGTTTAATCTTTACTTATTGCCTTCTCTTCTCGGGTCCCAAAAAGAAAACTTTGCCACAAAGGGCAAATAAACCTTGTCGCCTGATGAGGAGGAGGAAGAAAAAGAATAAAGGTGGTTCCTCATCAATCTATTCGAAAATGTTGTTCTCATTTTTGTCATTGCTTATTTCAATTTTCTCTAATCGGGTGTTTTTTTTTTTACATTGTAACAGAATTTTAAGATCATAACAGCCTTGTGCCCAGGGCTGTTGATTCGGTACGTCGAAGCTCTTCTTTTAAGACCATAACAATCTATTTGATTTTGCTTCTTACATTTATTATGGTTTCAATTTTGATTTTCAACCAATTGTTTGTTAGTTACAGTGGGTGCAAATGTTGGACCAAAAATTGTGGTTCTTGGGTTATGGCCTAGACTTATTCCATCTTTAAAATTTTCTTGCAAACAGTATATGCCATTACATATCCTCATGGTATACTCTAAATTATTCCAAATATCTGCTGGTGTAGCTCAAAAGTTTATCTTAAAACTATAGAAGAGCATATCATTACCTGTTTCTGAATAGAATCCTGACTATCAAAGGAATAAAAGAAAGAGCAGGGCAATTGTTTTTCCCTCATTTATTTATTTGTTCTTGTTCAATGTTTTCACTGAAGATTGTATTTATATCTATTATTTTGATATCAATATGGTATTAGGTGACTCCTAAAACTCTAAACCTCTTGGCACATTTTCAGCTGCAAAATATGCTTTTGTGAGATATCAAGAAGAATGTTGCCCACAACTCCAGCAGCTAAACTTTCTTCTGTCTGTCCGCAAGACTTGCATCCTCACTACATTCACCATGGAACCAAAGATTTATGCCTGCTCTCTTTTTTATTGAACCGAATTAAGATTTACATTGATATTGGAATTGAGATAAGCGGTTGTTCTTTGCTGTTTTAATCCAATTATGATTATTAGTCTCATATCGAGCTAGTTAGACAACTTAGACAATAATTCTTAATATCTCTATGAGCGTCTTGCCTTCTGTCATTATTTGAAACTTGAAAGTTTAATAATTTAAGTTCAGAATGGTACTAAAAATTTGACCTACATAAATTCTCTTTAACTACACTATTGCCCCATCTAATGCATCTATACATTATCCTATATAGGTCTAGGAAATTATTACTCATTTGTGAATAGACTATTCAGGGAAGCACTTCAAGTAGATGTGAGATGACAGTGATTTTATTATTTTTGAAAGTTGGGCAATTAAGAAACAACCTCCTCAAAAAATGAGTGCAACTGAAATGTGAATGTTGAGATGAATAAGCATGAAGTTGCTAAAAGATAGTTTAAGAAATGTGTCATCCTATTCTCAGAAAAAAATTGTCATCCAATGGAGTATTCTAATGGGGGTTACATGATGTGTTTAGTTCTCCGTTTGGTACAAGGAAAGATGGTATACGTCTTAAGTGGTTAAATAAGTTTGGACCTAAACTCTTATAGGAGATATGCTGATGATTATTGTCGGTTCGGAACTTATTAACCAGTCACATCACCTTAAATGAGGCAATTGTCGTAACAAATTGGTATGAAAGTGAAGTGAGTCCGATGCATATGCTTTAAAATATTTGTGATAAGTTGCTGGTGTGCTTGGGTTGAAATTTGATCAGACTTGGGGACCAAAAGGCCTAGTAGCAGCGTTAGCAGGAGACCATTTTCAAGATTTTGCCATATCAAGAGTCAGGACATGACACTTGGATATCTGGTCGCATGATTCAGACACGGTTATCCTTCATGTATAAGTAAAAGGGAAATAGTATATCGTTGTATTAAAAGAAGGCAAAGAATGAAAGGAAACCTGGAAAGGATCCTTAAGGGAAGAATAGAAACAAGAAGAACAAGTGTTATATTTTTATTATTTTTTTATTACCACAGTCATCCAGACCTGTCTGATGGTTTTTCTTAACTATACATACACATGGGGGTGTGCACCAGTGTTTGAAAAGGCTTTTTTAAGGCTCGCCTCAAGGCTCGCCTCGGTGCATTTTCAAGACTAATTGCCTCGAGGCGCAAAAGAAGCTGACGACTTTCTACTGGAGCGTCTTTACAGTTGAATCGGAAAGCCATTTGTCTCTAGAGGTATGTGTCTTAGTACTTGAAGGACATCTAACGCCTGCGCTTCGCGCCGCATGAAGCACTTTTCTACTTAAGCATATGCTTTAAGAGAAAAAGGAAAAGGACACAAAAAGAAAAGAAATGAATTTTAACTTAAACTAAAAGTGGAAAACAATAGATTTCATACCTATTCTTCTCATTTTCTCTGCTTATTGGAGACAGCATCATCATTCACCAGCTTTGCATTTACAAAATTTGGTGCTGCAAGAAACTATATTTTCTTTCGTTGTCGCAAGTGATCTACTTTGTATATTTTGATGAATATTTCAGCCTCTACTTTTCTGTTGTATTGAACTTATATGGCAATGATTTTGATTTTGCAATTGATTTCTATGTTTTTGTGTCATTTTTATTTGTAGTTGAATTTCTCTCTTTGAGGACTTAGTATCACATTTGTTTTAACAATCACTTTATTTCATCTCTCTTTATTTTGTCGTTTGTATTTCTATGTGAACTCTTTATCCTCATGGTCTTGAGCAAGACAGTGTGGCTGTAATATTACAGGTGGTCTTTGGCTCTTCTGCATTTAACTTATTTCATAGTTGTTTTTGTTTGTATACTAAGCCCAATTCATTCTTGATTAATATTTTGACTTGATTTTATCCATGTGTAGAATATTATACCATTTCTTATAATTTTATAAATTTTATAAATTGTGGAAATAAAAAATAAAAAAATTCATGAGGCCTACTGATTGTAATCACTAGGCTCTTTTATTTCTTTAAGCTATTTTATTTGTTTAGACTATTTTACTCTTTATTTTAGGCTAGGTCTATTTTTTTTCTTTGTTTTAGTCCTTATTGAGTATGACAAAAGATGTCTTTTGTATTTGTATTAGGCCTATATAAGGTCAAGACTTGCATTTGTTTTGACAGTTCAGTTATTTTGAGAATTTAAAATTTGCATTGAAAAAATTTGCTTTGTGTTAGAATCTTTGCATAGTGATGTGCTGAGTGGAAGATAGATTTTGAATTCCATTTTTATCTTTTTAAAACCCTAATTTTTTCTCTCTTTCTTTATCTTCCTTCATGTTCTACATCAGTTTGGTATCAGAGTTAAAATCCTGCTTTTTCTTCCTTCACAAAAATCTCTCCTTCCAAAAAACCCTAGCCTTCTCCACGACAAAACCCTAGTCCCATAGAACCCTAGATACACTTCCTTTTTTTCGCTTTTTTAGTTCGTTGCAAAAAAATAAAAAAAGAAACAAAGAAAGAAAAGAAAAAAGAGAAAAAACTCGACGTCCGCCAACAAATCTCTGTTACTATTCTTCTTTCCCATCTCCCCCCAACAAATCTCCAACCCTAACTCCTGCCGCCACCTTCCTTGCCGCCGCTCCCCGTCCTTGCCGCCTTTGACTTCAGTCCAATCGACATCCGCCGCCCTGATCCCCATCGTCATCACCACCTCAGATCCCTCCGCCTTCGTCGCGAACGCTGCTTTAACTATCATTAACTCTTATCATCACCGCACAGCCTCACTGGGGACCTCACCGACCAGATCTGACCTCACCGTCGACTGTGCGCCGTCACCCAAGTCCTCCAAGCATCGCCGTCATCTCTAGCGCCTTTACAAGATCACATCAGACCTCCGCCGACCTCTTCATCATTGGAGCGCCGTCACCATTGTCAATTCCTCGCCTCTAGATTTGAATCCTTGCTGCCATCTCGGATTCCTTATCACCATCCTTTCATCATCTCCGCTGGCCATCAATCGCATCACTGCCGATCATCGTCGTCAGAAACCGCCGAGAGAACACCGTCGTCATCAGATCTTGTCGTGTCGTCGCCGCCACGAAAACCCTAACCAGCTGGGTTTCGTTTTTTCGGGTTTGGATCTTCAATCCAGCTGGGTTTAGTTGTTAAACCCGCTAAGTGAACCCTACTCCTGATTAAATCCGACCCAAAATCCAACCCGCTTCAAATTGGGTTCAGGTCCTACTAAGTCAGACCCGTTCGCAGCTAGACCCGAGCTATTGCTGACATCAGCGGCTCGACCTAAGCGGCTAAGCCGACCCGAGCGCGGAGCTAATCTCAAGCTGCCCGAGCCGACGCTGACGTCATCGGCTCTGATCTGAGCCATACTATTCCCGCAGCAATACAGTTTTGATTCGGAGCTCGTTTCAAATCCGTTCAGAGTTTAATTTGAGTTTCGTATGAAGCGTTGGATCCGCAACTGAGTCCCGAAGATATAGGAGAATTTCACAGCTTTTTGGTAACAGATCTGACCTCTACACAATTTTGTTTGGAGCCATTACTCGATATTGGTGCTTTTTCAAGCGCCTTTGGGTTTATTTTAAATTCATCTCTCACTTTTGCGATATCTTGCATATCTTTTGTGAACTTGTGGTGCTTGTAAGTTATATTTGCTGTTACTAATTGTCATATTACTGCCTGTTGCATATTCACTTTCAGGAATCATTTTTCTGCATCATCATTTTAGAAGTCATTAGAAAAATATTTTTTTGTTTGATCATATAGTACACACATTTAGTGACACATAGAAAACTCTTTGCATCCGTGTGATTGTGTGTACTGCATTTGCATCTTAGATGATGCATGCTCCTTCATAGTGGCAGGACTTATTCCCCTAATCATCTAGATATGGGGCAAATTAGACTTAATTCTTAAGGAGTTTCAGGACCTAAAACTTAGTAGGCGGGTTGGAAAGTAAATCTAATAAGAGAACTTTAGAGAATTGCAATGATAGGAAAATGAATGAGAGCACTAGTAGACTTAGAATTGATGAAGATGACATAATCCGTAAGATTAAGATAGATGCTCTTACATTTGACGGTATCCTTGACTTAAAGATTTTTAGTGATTGAATGACAGACTTGGACTACTACTTTGATTGGTATAGATTTACAGAGAAAAGTAATATTCAGTTTGCTAGGATGAGACTTACCACAACAATTAAGATTTATTGGACTTCGGTAGATAGAGTAAACTAAGCATGGAGCGTTCATAGAGTCTTGGGAGGAAATGAAATGAAAACTTGAGGAGAAATATCTTCCCGATTCCTATAAACATTGCCTCTTAGATAAACTGAACAACTTTCACTAGGGTAGCAGGTCAATTCAGGATTAAACTATCAAATTTATCTACCTAACCCTATATTATAAGGTGCAAGAAGACTCCTACTAAGCTATATCTAAGTACCGTTCTAGGTTCAGATCAGACATCCAACGAGTAATGTTCATTTATTTTCACAAGATTGAGACTCTTGAATAGGCAAGCCAGTTAGCTCAAGACATAAAAACCTCTCAGATTTTCTTCCGAGCGTAAGGACATTACTAAAGCTGGAGAGCTATCTAGCCCAAATACTCATGCCACTGGAGACCCTAAAGACAAGTCTGCAATAGGTGAATCTTCTAAGAGCACTAAAGATAGTCAGTATTTAAGTGTCAAGATTATGATCACGTTGCTGCACAGTATCCCTCTAGGAACCTTCTAGTTAGGAAAGCCGGTGACGATGAGATCGTGACAGTAGTCTACGAACCAACTGGTAGCGTGACTGATTCTGATGGTGTTAGGGTTTCTAGTATCCAATTGGATGTAATTAGGTGTTCATGCCGTTGGTTCACAGTGGTCTATGAATCAACTGGTAGCGTGACTGAACTAACTGGTATAGGTCTAGTGTGTTCCACACTTATATTATACATGAGGGAAAGAATTATAAGTTGATTAAATGGGGGTAGTTGTACAAATATCACTGCCAAGATAACTCTTGAGAAGATGGGTCTCAAGGCTGAACCACATTCTCACTCATACAACGTGAATTGGGTTGATAAGACTGTTCAAATTATTACCCAACGTTGTCAGGTTCTTATTCTCATGTCTAGCTACGAGGATCATATTTGGTGTGATGTCTTAGACATAGATGCTACACACGTTTTGTTGCGTAGGCCTTGGTTGTATGACTTAGATGTGACCAATCTAGGTATGTCTAACACTTAGATGTGTTAAAACTTGAGAAGCTCAAGTTGAATGTGGGAAATAATAAGGAGAAAATAGTCACCGACAAGAACAACAAGGCACCATATTACTCAGTGATTAGATTTTTACTTTTTGCAGGGGTTTCTTATTGATGGATCTACTCATAGATCTAGGAATTCCTTTGGCTTTCTCCTTCTTTCCCTAGGTATTCCGCCCATTGTCACAATTGAACCACTGCACCATATTTGCATGAGTTGCATGATCATAATACGAGGCAAATGACAATCAATAATTATAACTATCAGTGTGCTGCAGAGTCTTACAAGTGGTTGCAGGAACTCTCAATAGGTGATGAGGTGCTGATTAGAGAGCACCCATAGAGGTTCCTACTGAAACTTTAAAAAAGTTTCATACTCGGTGCAGGGGTCCATACAAGGCTTTTGAGGAGGCTAGATTCCCTACGAGCTTGATATTCCTTGTGGGATCAGTCTGGTGTTCAACATCGAGGACCTGACTCGTTATCACACTTCTACGGAGCCTCCATTACATCCATCACTGCTGAGGAGACCTACCACTGACGAGTTTGTGTAGTCCTTCCCTGTTTGATTCATCATTCACACAATCACCATTCGCCAATAGCGAATTTTTTGAAGTCGGAGAGAGTTGATGGGAATCACTAGGCTCTTTTATTTGTTTAGGCTATTTTATTTGTGTATACTATTTTACTCTTTATTTTAGGTTAGGCTTATTTTCTTTTTTTGTTTTAGTCTCATATCGGGTATGATGAAAGATGTCTTTTGTATGAGGCTTATATAAGGTCAAGACTTGAATTTGTTTTGACAGCTCAGTTGTTTTGAGATTTAAAATTTGCATTGCAAAATATTTGTTTTGTGTTGAATCTTTGCATGGTGCAGAGTGGGCTCCCGAGTGCTGAAGCCTGAATTCCATCTTTATTTTCTTAAAACTCTAATTTTCTTTCTCTCTTTCTTCTTCTCCCTTCCTATTCTACATCACCTACGCCTCTCGTCCTGAGGCTTACACCTTACTTAAAAAAGGAGTCCAATGCTTCACCTTGCACTTTCGTCTTTTCAAACACTGGTGTGCACACATACATATATGCATATTTCTGTATCCCCGTATCCTATTGTTGAAAATTTATCATGTTGGATAATTTGGACACTTGACATTGTGCAGGTAACAGTAACATTGCCTGGTAGTTTTGTGGGTAAGGACCTGGATCTTGCCGAGGTACTGGAGTGAAACAGTTTCAGACTTGAGGTGGAGCTTGAAGTTCGGCAGTTCAAATTGGGTTCTATGAGATATGAGCCAAGATGAATTTGTTGAGATTAAGTGTCTCACATCCAGTCATGACTTCAAATGGGTGTTACAATGGTTGAATCCCATGTTGGGTACAAAGAAAAGTGATTAAGTGGTTAAATTAGTTTTTGCCCATGAGTCTAGTAGGGTTTTCCCCCTTTGGGTCATTGTGGGTCGAAGCCTATTAGCCACTTCTTCGCTTGACCAAGCCCTTTCTTGTTAGAAAATGAGTGGTTTCCTATGTTAGGATTGCTTCAATTGAGGATAAGATGTGAATCCTTGAATGCTTTGGAAATGTAGGATAAAGATCCATGAGTGTGCCAATTAGGAAAGGTGATTTAAGTGTAGCTGAAGGAAATATAATGATTACAGGAGACAAGACAACTCTGGATTGAGACTGTAAAAAAGGGATTTGGTAGTTACATATTTGACAGATGGCTGACCCTTATAGAGCTTAATGGAGAAAAAGGATTTCTGTAGCTAACCGGAAATTTTGGGATCAGACTTTGTTGGTGTAGTAGTAGTTGTTGTTAATTGATAGCTTCTTCTGTTCATGTGACAGGAAACTCAATGTACTATAAAATGTTAAGATTAGGTTATAAGTACAACTGCATGGAACATAAAGACATTGGCATGTGCTCAGAGTCGGTCTCTAAAATCACTACTTTTGGTCAATTAGCTTTGTGCCAAGATCGTCTATTTTCTTGCATAAGCACATGTCAACTTCGTGGTGGTTTCATCAATGAGCTCTAATTTAAACTGAAATTCACCAAATACCAGAAAACAATTCATGTGTGAAGCTTCATATTGAGTTAAAGAATCTAAAAGAGTTCCATAAGTAGTTCATGGACAGTTCATTAGATTTGCAATTAATTGAAGATTTGATAACTAATTTATTTATCAAATGAAAATCTTACATTAATCAATAATCCAAGAAAAATAATTTTGTTGTTCCTTTAATTTTAAATTTTTTATATATTATCCAATGATTAGTTTCCTGCAAACATGAAATTATGAAATCATGAAGTTTCGTCACCGTATTACTAAAACTGATCAAGTTGTGGAGAACAATTAGCAGAAGAAAGTCTTGATTATTTTGAGAGCATTGTGAGTAGCATCTTTTCTTAACTTGATTCCTGCTATTTAAGGTGCCATACATTTTAAATAGTTTTGTTTATTGGGCAATATGTTAAATCATTTTAATCATGACCGACATGCTCATCTGTCTAGCAATTTCCAGAGTGTAACTCTAGAGGTCTTTGATGTCTTATGATGTATCAGGAGTAATTATGACAGCTACTTATTTATCTAATGATAGAGAACTTTTTATTAGATGGGTTGTGGCACATGTTCTTGTTTCTTGTTTTCTTCTTTTGAGCTGAGTTGGACCTGGCTAATTTCTAGATATGGCTGAAGACGAGGTTGTTGCTTTAAAAGAAGCTCTTTGCAACCAATATATTCTTATGCAGAAGCTTTATGCTGAGCTAGAGGAGGAAAGAGAAGCTTCAGCTACTGCAGCAAGTGAAGCTTTATCCATGATTCTTCGGCTTCAGAGGGAAAAGGCTGCAGAGAAGATGGAAGCATCCCAATACAAGAGGATGTCGGACGAAAAACTGCACCATGCTGAAGAGTGCTTAGAATATCTTGAAGGAGTTATTCAGCAGAATGAGATGGAAATTTCATCACTTATGTATCAGGTTGAGACTTATAAGAAGAAATTAGCAAGGCATGGTGTCAACATTCCTGATGTTGGACAAATAAGTACATCTGAAGAACAATCTTGTATGGAAAGTAATGTCCTTGCGGACAAGTCAAGATTTCAGGGTTTTCATAGAAGGCATATCTCCTTACCATCTCTTTTTCCATTGGATCCAGTGTGTTCTGAGATGGATATCAGTAGTGACAGTACATTAGTTGATGGAAAACAATCCATCTTGAAGAAAGTTAATGACAAGTATGATGAAAGTGGAATAGGAGACAGCCACAGTACTGTTTGGAAACAAGCTGAGGAAATGAACAGAAAGTGAAAGAGTTGATAGAGGATAAAAAAGCTAAAGAAGTTGGGTCCCGTTCAAGTGTAGCAACTACTGAACTTCTCAGACCTCTGTCGGTTGGTTCTATAATTTCAGATCTAGAATCTGGATCTCGTTCATATCGTTCGACAGTGAGTGGTGACACTTCCTATGATTCAAGAGGCACACGGAGGAAGTCAGATGATCAAGCTGTTTCATGCTTACCTTCTCAAATCAGAGGCTCAAGGAGTATACCAGAATCTGATGGACACGGTAGTTCTTGTTTGGAAGCGGAACCAAGTGATAACACAGTCCTCTCTGCAGGTGTGCATGACATATTTGAAATCTCAGAAAGCTGTAAAGATTGTCATTTCAACAAACCTTATAAACAAGTCTTGGAAGAGTCAGTCCATGAGGCAAATAACATGTCAAGGATGCCTAATCTAATACGACAAGAATCTGCAGATTGCCTTTTCAGAGGTGATGATTGGTTGAAAAAGGCCTTCATGCGTGGACATTATGGGACCAAGTTGTCTCCACCCAAGAAAGGGCCTTTCTTGCAGAATGGAAGAAAGTTGCCTAGTAAAGGAACCTCTTCTAATCATCATTCTCTTGGTGATTCCAAGGTTGATATTGGTGTATCTCAGGTCGAGTTTGAACAGTTAAAACTTCAGCAGAAGCAGCTTCAGAAAAAATAGTTGTGATGCAACAAGACACTGAAAGAAGTAAAAAACAGTCGATTTTGTTGAGGGATGTATTCAAGAAGCTCAACAAAATTGAAACACATATGAAAATGTCACCGTCTAAAAAATATTCTGCAGAAGAGGACTCCAAAATAGTCTCTGTAATGGAGGTATGAATAGGCTATTACTAAAATTTGAGATTTGAATATCCCTTTTAAAATGTGTTATAATTTATGTTCTATACTAACCGGATCAAATCAGAACCATCAATTTTTTAATCATAACATCATGAAATCATGTGAGTCTTACTCATGCACCCCATGTTCTAAAATCTAGAATGTCCAAGGAAGACCTATCTATATGGAAGCATTTGTTTGCTAGGAAATTATGTGAAATTTGATAAAGCACTGTATATATTGAAAGCCAAAGCATAGATTATTTTCTTTACATTTTCTCTTTCTTTTATTGGGGTAACTTTTAGTGATTGGAAGAAAGTGGTATCTTACTTCTTTCTATAACAGAACCAGGAAAAGCAATTATTCATTTCCCTAATCTTCCTTAGAATCAGCACTGCTTAGGGATGCATGGGAGCATATCAATCTTCCTATTGAATGAAATCTTGTGTTCATGATATTTGTTGTTTCCTTTGCAATATTCTCTCATATGAAAATATGTTTCTATCACTCTGATTATTATTTCTTCCTATCTACACATAATTTTGACATGGTTTCTTTGGTTAACAGGCAGTCCTAACCTTTTCAATTTAATCACTGGTGCATCTCAGGCAATGCTATCTATTTGCGAAATTTATTTCAGACAGATAAAGATCTTGTGGCAAGCCTCTAAAACTCTCAATAACGGTGAAGGAAGTGTAATAATTTGTGCCTCAATACTTATTTATTTATTGTTTCTTTTGTAATGATGTACTGCGGTTGGATTACACATATATAAAAGCTGTCTTTAGCAGAGAAGCTTCATAGGTTCTAAGTTTGTATGATTCTCTTCTTCTTATTGTTTTGAGAGAAATATTTACTTATAACTATTTTTATGGCTTTTCATCATGTTTTCTCTCTCTCGAAATTACATATAAGAAAATGGAAATATCTAGTTGGGCTGTTTGTCAACAAATTTGTTTTCCTTATTACAACCTTCTAGACATCCATGGTGATATTAATATCATAAAATTTTATTCAGCATGCATACACATGAGAAACAAAGCTGAAAATGATGGCAAATGTACTACAACCTAATCTTATTAGCTTGTTCCATGCAAATTATTTCATATTTCCTGATTTCCTTTGTTCATTCGGCTGTGATTTCAAGAATTGCTTTCATAATAAAGACAAATTGTTTCCATTTTTTTAGTTGTATAATGTTGCTAACCGGGGAGGATATATCAAAATTACACAGTCCATTCTGGTGAAGGAAAGTGTCTGTATTTAGGAAAGGAGAGTAAAAGAATTGTAACTGACTAGTAAAGAGAGCAAAAGAGGAGTGCCAGATTGGGAAAGCAAGGTGTAAAAAGGGCTCATAAAAATGAATTGTTTCTTTGGAGAAGAACACTTTGAGTGTATATTGAGGGTTTATATCGTTGTCATGATGGTTCAGGAATGCAGAAAATTTTAGACCATTGAAGAAGTCATTTCCATATATTACTGTAAATGGGTATAAACCAAGGTTTGAAATATCGCCCCATACCAATATTTATGCCCCAAACCGAAGTTGCCGATATGATTCGATATATCGAGAGAATAGTAATATTGCGAATATGATGAGCCGAAATGGCCGATATTGCCTGTTTCAGTACCAAAAATCCTACATTCGATACCGATATCAAGATTCAAACCATGGTATAAACTTCCTGCTGATCTGGGTGCTGATTAAAGCAAACGATGGCTACCATGAATAGTCCCTACTTGGTTAAATGCAAGAGAAAATATGACATTTTTCTAGAATAGTCATTCCATCTAAATCATTTCAAACTGTAAGTTAGTCATATATTAAACTGGTTTCAATGTTTGTTCAGGTTAGAGTATGGTGGAGTTGACTTAAATGCTATTCACATTGCACTGGTGCTAAATTTCATATAAGTAAATTTGTTGATGCATAGATAATCCTATAATTTTAAGTTTGTTATGTGGTTAACAAGTGGACCCTTGAAGGCGTACACCCTATCATTTTCTTTTAATTGAGAGGCTTGATATATACTCTACTGCTTGGTGTGTCTCAGCCCTTTAGTCCCAATGGAGGGAGAGGCTAAAAAATCATAAAAGGGGAGACCGCTAGCAAGTTTAGTTTGATTATTTGCTCCTAGCTTCTTCGTCCAATTTAGTCATCACAAGAAGGGATTTTGATAGGGGACGAACAACAAGAAAAGGGATATTGGAAACGAATACTAGAAAATCTTAACCTAGGATTTGTAACTCAAGAAAGGGGTTTGGAATCTCTCTCTAGGGCATCTCAGCCAAAAGCATACTGACTACAAATGCATCAATATCAATTTTTATATTCATTAACTAAGAAAAACAATAGTGACTTTATATAGACTTACATCACGAGAGATTTTCACTCTAACCGATGCGGGACTAAAAGAAAATTAAATAGGCTAAATACAATAACTACTAACCGACTCACATAAGCTAAGTAAAGCACTAGATGTCCCCATCATTCCCCCGGGGTTGGGAAAAACTCAACTTTGTCAAGTGTATATCCCTTCGACTCTCAATTGAGCCATGGTGGTGGACGTGGATTCAACAGATGTGTATTAAGGCTGAACCAAGGCGGTGTGGGTGGGACTGACTTCCATGACAGATCCGTTGTAGGCGATGGTAAATGCATAAAGGCATTTGTAGCATACCAAGTTAAATCCTCTTCACTGAAATCAGGCGGATACCCGTATCTCATGAGATAACCAACTTGTCGGTGATGGAAGCAAATCCCCTCAGAATCATATAGGAACCTGTACACTGACTGTGCAACATCATCACAACTTCAAGGTGAAACATACCCGTCACCTTATTAACAACTATAAATTCTTACAAGATACTATGTGAAAAATATAGCAAATTTATAGTCATCATTACATATTACTATCTGTCTAGGGGTTTCATCATATGCAACGAGCAAATGCTATGCAACCGTCTCACTAGGGTCAACTCCTAAAGATAAGGAAAAGAAAGACATGAGTGTCCTAAGAAGACATACTTCAGACACTGCTAATGGTATGACATTATTAGAACAGACAGATTTCTGAAGAACTCAGAAGAGAAATCCAAACATCTACTAAAAGAAGAAACACCAGAACTAACCTAACGTAACATGGCAAGAACTTCTACTGACTGACTACAAGAGAAAATGCTAGGAATAGCTACTATAGATTCAATCTCTGTTTCTTGACTGTCTTGATCATCCTCATGAATGTAGATCTCATCAGTTATGGGCATGCTAGACTCTACTAATGTATCCACAGCATCGCTAGTATCCTCAAAGAAATCGCTAGTATCTTCAGAAGAAACATAGATCTCATTAAGAATTGGTGTACTGGGATCAACTAATATATCCTTCATAACACTATATTCTCGGAAGGAACGTAGACATTTTCAACAATCCTCGAAGTCATCAATCATCACTAGGTGCAATATTAACATGTTGACTCTTCGAGAGATAATTTTGTTTTATGTCTCGTGATTCTACTCTTATCTATATTAATATATTTTACAAAGTTGCCCAATATATTGATCAAGCTTATCTAACGTGTTTTGTAATTTGATCCTTTCCCGAAGTTGCCCAATATAATGATCAAGCTTATCTAACATGTTTTGTAATTCGATTCTTTCCCCAAGTTGCCTAATCATACGTCAAGCTTATCTAGATTATTCATGTTGGATTTTTTTTGTTATGACACATGTACCAATCTAGATACAAATGTGAAGTCACATAAGCATGCAGATGCAAAGCGAAATCTTAGACTCAAAATAAAACTAAATGCATGTACTAATGAAGACAATTAAAATACTCTAGAATTTAACTTCTAAATGCAACAAATGCAATCCACCAATGATAGAATAACATATAATAATGTAAATCACTAGATAGAAGCAACTCACAATATCGATAAAATTAAATGTAGTCTAATAATATTTGCAAAAATTCAGCAGTTGAAAATTTAGATCAAGTTAAATTTCACTTGAGGAGTGAGTCGTTCACACCCAACGCACGATTCCTCTACAATTTGTTAAAGTAATGCCCACAAATGAGGGCTAAAAATCATGCACGTGGTCCTGAAACAGGGCTGAGTTGATTCAACGCTGGGTTGCTAGTCTAGATTGCTTAGTTGAATTATTGAGTCAACTGAGTCGATTCGGTTAGGTAGAACGACTGTGGAATGGGTCAGATTGGTTTGGACCGAGTCGAGTCGGATTTTCTTTAATCTGAACCTACTACTTCTTCTTTCTTTCTTCTTCACCAGATCCACTGATGGAGGAAGGGGATGATAGCGGCGGGTGGCCAATGATCTGTCACAGGCGGCGGACTTCTTGGGGAGGTCATGGAGATGGTGGAGATGCCTTCGTCGTTGGAGATGATGGAGCTGTGAATCGAAACGAGATCAAAGTTGATGGGTGAGCCTGAGAGCACGACGATGTGGATCTAAAGAAGGGGCGGCGATGATCTTGTCGATGGAGAAGACTGGCCAATGGGCTGCCTCGGCGAGGGCGAAAAGACGACGAGAGGTCGAGATCGACGGTCGTTGCAGTGTCTGGGTCATTGGATCTGATGAAAGACGAAGTCGAAGGTGGTGTCAGGGCTGCTCGACGAGGTTTCAGTGACTTGAAGATGAAGTCGGCTATGAAGAGGAGAAGAATCGTGGTGGCGGTTGAGGTGATGATGATGTTGGTATTGGAGGAGAACACCGATGAGGGCGATGAGGCGACGAGGTCGGCCGGAGAGGCGGTTGACGGTGACGAAGATGAGGGCGAGCAGAGGCGGGGATGATGTAGATCTGATGTTGATGGTGTTGTCGTTGCAAGATCTGAGATGAAATTGTTAGGGAGGGAACAATAACGCGATTTTTTTTCCTTCTCTTTTCTCATTTTCTTTTGATTTTTTGTCTCTTATTTTTTGATTTTTTCTGGATTTTTGTGGAAAGATAAGAAAGATATCAGGATTTTAGCTCTGATACCAAACTAATGGGGGATGAACAATAAGAAAAGGGATAATTGAGAACGAACACTAAGAAATCTCAATATAGAATTTGTAACACAAGAAAATGGGTTTGTGAATCTCTCCCTAGGGTATCTCACCCAAAAGCTCATTGGCTGCAAATGCATCAATAACAATTTCATATCCATCAACTAAGAAAAAACAATAGTCTTGTCTTATATAAGCCTACATCACAAGAGATTTCCAACTACAACTAATGTGGGACTAAATGAAAACTAAAATAGGCTATAATAAAACAATTACTAAACCAACTCAAATAAGCTAAGTAAAATAAGATGTCCCTATCTGATTTCTAATGGAATGTTGAGGAAGTTATCTTGGTAGTACAGAGGCCAAGGAGTCAAATAAGTAAAGGTTAAATAAAAATCGAATTTACTTTCTTTAACTTTGTATTACTTTGGTACGTGCATACTTGAGTAGACTATTCTTCTCAATTATGCATGAGAAATTTTTTGAAGAGGAATACCATATGGGTTAACGGGCCGGAGCACAACATGATTGGGAGGGACCGTTCCATGTTGAT
Source organism: Agave tequilana (assembly GCA_038442645.1). Lineage (NCBI taxonomy): Eukaryota > Viridiplantae > Streptophyta > Magnoliopsida > Asparagales > Asparagaceae > Agave > Agave tequilana. Next base: position 15,208 of record JAVJIF010006980.1, on the reverse strand, counting down.
TCCATGTTTTCTATATGGCGAGGTATCTTAAGCATCATGAAAGAAATTAAGTGTGATGCTAATTAAGGAAATAAAGAGGTGCATGAGGGGTAATACACACTACATGGTACAAACAACTGAGAGAGATTAAGGGAAAGAGAAGGCTGCATGTTTATTCTTATATTTTGATAAACTATAAGAACATCTTTATTGATTATCAAAAGAAATACAAATTACAATAACTTAGAACCATGAGCACTATTCTTTTTATAAGACTCAAACAAAACCAAATCTTTACTCAAACCATGACTCCAGATAATACTAGTACTACTAGACTCCAAATACTATTTTTAAAGCTGAACAACTCTATTAATTAAGTAATTACCTATTATATCTAGCATCCCTTTCAAACTCACAATGGTATATGAGCATCGAGAATTTTTTTAAACAAAAAACTAAAAGATAAGTGCTGAAGCTGGCAAACTGCTGAACTGTTGATGCCAATGCCAAACAGCTGAATTGCAGATTACAAATTGGCGAAATTACTAAAGTGCAAACCAAACCAAATCAGATTTAAACCAAAATGGAAACTGAACCAAACTATAGAAAATCAAAACCAGAGGTTAACAACAAGCTAAACTGAACCAGCAAAAAACTAAAGATTTGAACTTTCACATTTGCCTCCGTGTCCAACTTCTTTAAAAGAATAACCTCCACTATGGCTTCCTCTGCTTCTCCTAGATATAATGTCCATAAACACAAGCGTTGTTTTTGTCCTATTATCCTCTGTCAATCCAAATTATGAAATGAATCTTTTCCCAAAAAAAAAAAAAAATCAACAATCTTAAACGATTATCTCTCTAATTCTCCCTTAGAATCTCAAACTATAATACTCCAGTAACAACATTTATATTCTCTCTTGGGATATTTAACTAAAATGCTCAATAATCTTTCTCATCTTTTCTTGGGATCTCAAACTACATTACTTTACAATATTGCTGATCCTCCTTTGGGGTCTCATACGTACACTCCATGAGAGCCTTTACTGGGATCTAATCACGCATCCAATGAGATTCTCCTCTGAAATCTAAACAAAATTAACACCCAATAACTATCAATTGCAAATAATTCACTTTTACATCTTCTTTTTCTCCTTTTTTTAATGCTGAAAAATCAGAACTAACCTGATCGGATCATGTAGAGTCTGTTCTGATCAGATCCAGAAGAAAGGAAGAGAAGATGAGGAATACTGGAGCAGTACTATAGTGATGAGTTACTCAATGGTACTGTAGCAGTTTTGGAGGAAGTAGAAGATGACATCATTGGCTGTTGCAGTAACAAAAAGATGATGATGTTGTTGGTAGAAGGCGATAATATTAGTGGTTATTTGGATAAAAGCATCTGGGATATGTCACAAAAATTATGCGGACTACAGCCTCATTGATTATCAAAAGAATTACGGAATTACTTATAACCATGAAATCTACTCTCTTTGTATGAGCTCAAACAAAACCAAGTCCTACTTAGCCCATGCTCCAGATACTACTATGACTTTGTAAGAATCCAAATACTATTTCTGTAGAAAAGCAACTCTATAATTAACTAATTACCTATTATATCTAACACATTTGAGTGACCATAAATATGAAATCAAAGTTTTCCTTGAATTTTTATGGCAGCAAATACAATATATATATATATATATATATATATATATATATATATATATATATATATATATAATATATTATATAGGGGAATCTGTACCTCAGCCTGCAGGCTGAGAGAGTTTTCTCAGCCTGCGGGCGTGGCAACATCACCGCCGCACATCTGTAAAAACTTTGGCGGACAAAATCCTGTAAAATCCCGCCCAATTTAATGCCAGTCACCTCAACATTGTATTTTCCAAAAATACCCTCCCTTACAATTTTTTACCGACTTTGGTAGCAGTCCTCAGAAAAAGACTGCGACCATGGTAGCAGTCCTCAGAAAAAGACTGCGACCTTAGCAATCCTCAGAAAAAGACTGCGACCGTGGTAGCAGTTCTGATAAAAACACTGCGACCTTGGTAGCAGTCCTCAGAAAAAACTGCGACCTTGATAGCAGTCCTTAGAAAAGACTGCGACCGTGGTAGCAGTTCTCATAAAAAACACTGCGACCTTGGTAGCAGTCCTCAGAAAAAGACTGCGACCTTGGTAGCAGTCCTTAGAAAAGACTGCGACCGTGATAGCAGTTCTCATAAGTACTGCGACTATATTAAAAATCATTAAATATCAAATCAGATAAAAAAATTAAAGAAGCATTCAAATTAGTTTCGTGATTTAATAAAGTAGCATTCACTGTCTTTTACCGAAAAAGTAGCTTTTCATAAGGGGTATTTGGTAATTTAACTTCTTCCTAAAAGCGGGCCGCAAGTCAGTGATGTGACAAATTGAGCCACGTCACCGCAGGCTGAGAGAGTACTCTCAGCCCGCGGGCTGATATACATTTTCTCATATATATATATATATATATATATAGGTTACTATACCTCAGCCGACGGCTGAGAGAGTTTCTCAGCCGGCGGTGACGTGGCTGAATATATGCCACATATCTGTCGCAAAGTGTAGGCGCCAAAAAATTTAAAAAATTCCGCCTAAAGAATCGTGAATCAAATTGACAAAATACCCCTTTTTTACTTCTAAACTAGCATAAACTCATCCACAAACAAAATTTACCTAAAGAATTTTCAGTTGAATATATCTACAGTTATAAAATTCCTAATTCTACTACATCGAAAATAATAGAAAAAAATTTGGATCAAAATAATGTGAAATAAACAGCATCATTGAAAAGTAAAAAACATGTTTGAAACATAAAAAAAACTATTATTTTTATTTAATTTTTTATATTATTTTATTTCGTGTTATTTTCAACTAATATAGGTTTAATAAAAGAAACTGAAATGAATAGAAAAATGAAATTTAATGTGGGGGCAACTATATATTGATTTTTCTATTACAAATGCACAGTGTAAAAAAATAATAAAATACAATGGTTAATTATTTCGCATTCCTTAAACATAAAAAATTTATAACAGACGAAACATGATATCGTTCAGTACTCCGACGGCAGACGCTGTCTTTTTTCACATGCCTTATGTAACAAAATTCTGACCGTTTTACAAAGTCTGCGATCATAGTCGCAATCATAGTATAAAAAAACTTTCGAACATTGTGATCATGGTCGCAGACATAATATAATATAACTTTCAATTTTATATAACGACTGTGACACTAGTCGCAGTCATAGTATAACAAAAACTTCTATCACTGCTTCCATGGTCGCAGACTTAATATAATATAACTTTCATTTTATATCACGTCTGCGACCCTAGTCGCATTCCTTATTCGCATAAAAATAACAGACGAAACATGCTATCGTTCAGCACTGCGACCAAAGTCGCAATCTTTTTTCGCATGCCATATGTAACGATTTTTGATAATTTTACAAAGTAGATTAGCCATGCGACCCTGAGATCAGTTCGCGTATATCACATCTTATAAAATATTATATTAATTATACTGAATTAAATGAAGTAATTAATATTCTATCTACCGTGATACAACAACAGTCTCGAAAAAAGAGATGCACTAATATTAATCTCGATAAAGGAAAAATGTGCACCATACGTAATCTCAAGATATAGGAAAAACATTCTATAAAAAGTTAATTTGTACTTCACGTAGTAAACCTCTGGAAAAAAGGAACTCTTCGGATTCTCCCGCCATAACTCTTCAATTAAATATTTAATTTTTTTATCACTTCTTCCAATACTCAACTGTCACTATAACAATTATTATTACTATTCATGTTCTTTCACATTATTGACCTTTATATAGTGCTTGTAACTAATATATTATCTCATATCTAAAAACTATATTTTTGCTCTTCCTTTTCAATTGATTTCAAAAACTTCCAGAAAAACAATTCATTCTTGAATCATGTCTTCCCCATCTTCTTCCTCTGAACACTCAGATTTCAACTTCAATCATTCCCCACCGGTCCTATTTCTTTAGGGTATTCTAGTGAATCTGATACCAGTCTGGACTTCACTCCTTTTGACTATCTCACTACATCAAATAATATTTTATTGATCCTCCTCTTCATGAGGATGATGAAGTTTTCATGGGGCTTAGTGAGGAGGAAATTATTCCTCTGCCACTTGACAGAGACATGCTTGATGAAAGCATGTCCTCTGATGCTGGAGGCTCGCTTTCTCGACACGGATCGGACGAAGAGCTTGATAGAGACGATCTATTTCGGATGTTTATCGATGAACCAAAAACCCTCAAAAAGAGGAAGATGATGAGGAAATAAGTGATGAATAGGAAGACAGGAGAATAAAGACGATGAATCTGCTTATGATGGTGATGACGACGAGAATTAAGATTTTTTGATCTTCTGATATTCAATGTTATTTTGTCTTCTTTTAAGAGCTTTTAATGCTCTCTTTTTTGTAAGGTCTCTTTCTGACCATATTATGTTATAAATAAAATTTACTTCTATCTGTAAAATAATCTTTCATATTTTTAAAATGCATATAAAGTATACCGCATAGTTATTATTTCTGCATCTTATCTGCGATAATGGTCGCAGTACTCATATAATAATTACATATGAAACTGCGACTACGGTGGCTGTCCAGTCATAAACAGTTTGATCGTTTTGCATTCAATAAAGTTAAAAATAGCTACCATGATCGCAGTCTAAAATTAAACTATATAAACAGATAATACTGCGAATATGATCGCAGTCCTCTCAAATTAGTATATTTCATTGTATATTTCACTGTATATCACAAATTAGAAAACTGCGACTGCTGTCGTTAAACACTGCGACCATAATCGCAGTCCTACTTCGCATGCAATAAGTAAAAAAATTCGTAGTTTATAAGCAGCTGAGACAACAGTACAGTGAAGAGAAAATATATAAAATCATACGTAAACTGCGACTATAGTATCAGTCCTTAGTCACCGTTATTACATTTAACTTAGCAAAAATCATCCACAAAAAATGCTGTCGTGAGTACTGCGACCATAGTCGCAGTCCTTGATCGCATGCTATATGTAAAAAAAATTTAATAGTTTATAGGCGGTTGAGACAACAGTCACAGTGAAGAACAAATATATAAATAATACGTAAACTGCGATTATAGTATCAGTTCTTAGTCACCGTTATTACATTTAACCTAGCAAAAAAACGTCCACGACTTGCTCTCGTTAAGCACTACGATCATAGTCGCAGTCCTTATCCGCATTCAATATGTAAAAAAAATAATAATAATTTATACATTACATGCGAAAAAAGTAAACTGCGACTATATTCAAAATCAGTAAATTTCAAATTAGTAAACAAAAAAATTAATAAAGAAGCATTCAAATTAGTTTCGTGATTGATGAATTGGTCGCAGTTATAAAAGATAATTGTGACAATATTGACTAACGTCAGAAATATAAAAAAATAATAAACTATACAGATCCACTTTCTTTTACCGCAGGGGCATTTAGTAATTTAAATTGTTTCAATAGGCGGGGCGTCCTTTCTAGTGTGGCTAATAATGTGCCACGTCACCGCAGGCTGAGAGGGTCTCTCAGCCGTCGGCTGATTTACATTTTTCTCATATATATATGGGTCAAGTGCTTAAAACTCCAACATTTCGATTTTTTTCATGATCCGACCGCACATTATTATATTCATGTTATAAGATGTACACATATAAAAAATCACGTGATTTGAAGTTCATTTACTCATTGATCTAATCGTTCCATTTTGTTCTACTGTTTAAAAACCGTTAATGTTTGAGCTCAAAGAAAATAAAGTAAACAAACTTCAAATCACGTGATTTTGTATATGCATATATCTTATAACATGAATATGATAATGTGCGGTCGGATCGTTAAAAACAGTTCGGGATGTTGGAGTTTTAAGCCGTCTACTTAGATTACAATCTAAGGAGACTACTAGGAACACTTTTCTATATATATATATATATATATATATATATATATATATATATATATATAGGTGTAAAGTGTACCTAGTAGGTCTCCTTAGATTATAATATAAGGAGGAGGCTTAAAACCCAAACATTTCAAAATTTTTTTTACAATCCGACCGCACATTATCATCTTCATGTTCTAAGATGTACATATATAAAAATCAAATGATTTGAATTTCATTTTCTTATTGATCTAATCGTTCATTTTGTTCTACTTTTAAAAAACCGTTAATATTTGAACCCAAAGAAAATAGAGTAAACAAACCCAAAATCACTTGATTTTTTATATGTATACATCTTAAAACATGAAGTTAATAATGTGCGGTCGGATCGTGAAATTATTTTTGGGATGTGGAGTATTAAGCCTTCTCCTTAGATTTAACCTAAGGAGACCTACTAGGAGCACTTTACCCATATATATATATATATATATATATATATATATATATAATATATATATAGAAATGTATATCAGCCAGCAGCTGAGAGAACTCTGTCAGCCTGCGGTGACGTGGCTCAAGATTTGTCACCCCACTAACTTGCGACCCGCTTATAGGAAGAAGTTAATTACTAGATACCCCTTATGAAAAGCTACTCTGTCGGTAAAAGACAATGGATATGTATAGTTTATTATATTTTTATATTTTATGACGTTATTTAATTTTTGTGACAATTATCTTTTATAACTGAGCCAAACTGCCAACATTTTTTTATTAAATCACGAAACTAATTTGAATGCTTCTTTAATTTTTTTTATCTGATTTGATATTTAATGATTTTTAATATAGTCGCAGTTTACTTTTTTTGCATGTAATGTATAATGCGATCAAGGACCCGATTATGGTCGCAGTACTTAACGAGAGCGATAGTATAATCGCAGTTTACGTATTATTCTATATTTTTTGTTCTTCATTTCTGACTGTTGTCTGATCCTCCTATGAACTATTAAATTGTTTTTACATATAGTATGCGGTCATGGACTGCGACTATGGTCGCACTACTGCTACTATGGTCGCAGTACTTAACGAGAGCGATAGTATAATCGCAGTTTACGTATTATTTTATTTTTTTGTTCTTCATTTCTGACTGTTGTCTGATCCTCCTATGAACTATTAATTAGTTTTTACATATAGTATGCGATCATGGACTGCGACTATGGTCGCACTACCGCGACTATGGTCGCAGTACTTAACGAGAGCGATAGTATAATCGCAGTTTACGTATTATTTTATATTTTTTGTTCTTCATTTCTGACTGTTGTCTGATCCTCCTATGAACTATTAAATTAGTTTTTACATATAGTATGCGATCATGGACTGCGACTATGGTCGCAGTACCCTCGACTGCATTTTTCTTGATGATTTTTTTTGCTAAGTTAAATGTAATAACGGTGAATAAGTACTGATTCTATAGTCGCAGTTTACGTATGTTTTTATATGTTTTGCTTATAAAGTATGAATTATTTTTACTTATTGCATGCGTAGTAGCACTGCGACTATGTCGCAGTGTTTAAGAACAGCAGTCGCAGTTTGATATGTAATTAAAGAGCTTATAAGTTAATATAGTGAGAAAGAGACCTTACAAAAAAGAGAATTAAAAGCTTTTAAAAGAAGACAAAATAAGGTTGAATATCAGAAGATCAGGAAATCATAATCCTCGTCATTATCACCATCATAAGCAGATTCGTCTTCATTCTTCTGCTCTTCCTGTTCATCACTTATTTCCTCATCATCTTCCTGTTTTTGAGGTTTTTTTGTTTCACCGATAACTCCCAGAATGGATCGTCTCTATCAAGCTCTTCGTCTGACCCGTTGCGAGAAAGCGAGCCTACAGCATCAGAGGGCATGCTTTCATCAAGCATGTCTCCGTCAAGTGGCAGAGGAATAATGTCTTCCTCACTAACCCACATGAAAACTTCATTATTCTCATGAATAGGAGGATCAGTTAATACATTATTTGATGTAGTGAGATAGTCAAAAGGAGTGAAGTCCAGACTGGTATCAGATTCACTAGAATATCCTGAAGAAAAAGAACCTGTGGGGGAACGATTGAAGTTGAAATCTAAGTGTTCAGAGGAAGAAGATGGGGAAGACATGATTCAAGAATGAATTATTTTTTGGAAGTTTTTGAAATCAAATTGAAAAGGAGAGCAAAAATATAGTTTTTAGGTATGAGATAATATATTAGTTACAAGCATTATATAAAGGTCAATATTGTGGAAGAACATGAATAGTAATAATAATTGTTACAGGTGAGGGTTGAGTATGGTAGGAAGTGGTAAAAAATTAAATATTTAATTGAAGATTTATTGCGGGAGAATCCGAAGAGTTTCTTTTTGCCAGAGGTTTAATACTTGAAGTACAAATTAACTTTTTATAGAATTATTTGCCTATATCTTTAGATTACGTATGGTGCACATCTTTCCTTTATCGATATTAACATTAGTGCATCTCTTTTTTCTAGACTGTTGTTGTATCACGGTAGAAAGAATATTAATTACTTTCATTTAATTCAGTGTAATTAATATAGTATTTTTTATAAGATGTGATATATGCGAACTGATCTCAGGGTCGCATGGCTAATCTACTTTTTAAAAATATAAAAAATCTTTTACATAAGGCATGCGAAAGAAGATTGCGACTTTGGTCGCAGTACTGAAGGAGGTCGCATTGCTGTACGATAGAATGCGACTAGGGTCGCAGACGTTATATAAAAAAGTTTTGTTATACTATGACTGCGACTAGTGACTGCAACTGTGTCGCAGTTGTCATATAAAATTGAAAGTTATATTGTATTAAGTCTGCGACCATGGCATGTTTTTTAAATTTTCAATGCTTCTGCTTATTTTACATTATGTTGATCCAAAATTTTTTTAATTATATTTTCGATGTAGTAAAATTACGATTTTATAACTGTAGATATATTCAACTGAAATTTTGTTTGTTGATGACTTTATTCCAGTTTAGAATTAAAAAGGGGTATTTTTGTCAATTTGTTTCACGATTGTTTAGGCGGGATCTTTTTTTGATTTTTTTGGCGCCTACACTCTGCGGCCGATATGTGGCATATATTCAGCCACGTCCCGCCGGCTGAGAAACTCTCTCAGCCTGCCGGCTGAGGAACAGTAACCCCATATATATATATATATATATATATATATATATATATATATATATATATATATATATATATATATATATATATATGAGGACCTTTTTTTTACCAAAATACATCTTTTTTTTTTTCTGAGTTTAGAAATTTGTCTTGATGCTAAATTTATTGTGTATTACTAAAATTGGTTACCATGTAGAGACAAAAGAAAGGTGGATGGTCCAAACCAATAATATAAAATGTTTATAATTATTTAGATTAATTACCAAGTCCAGATAAGAAACATTAATGTTTTGGGGCTAGAGGGGTGATTCAGATTATCTGTGATGATAAGTCAGTAGAGAAGTCCATTGATTGGTATGCATCCATCTATCTATCACCTTATGTGCGACACATGCTTGTCCTTGAGGGAAGGGGTTCTTGGTTATGGACACTGAACTGAAGCAAGTTGAACGTGGGTTCATCCTATGGACTCATATTCATGTTTTTGTTCCCCTTGTTCACATTCTTTCCATAGCTGAATGCAAAGCATCTCGTCAACAAGTCATTGAATGTGAAGTTGATTGTTTTTGTTGCTATCTTCATCCTTAGCCGTAACTGAGGTAGTACTGCAACTATTCCTACATAGCTTCAGAGTGCTGCTAAGCTGCCAATATTTTCTGCTTGGAAGGGCAGGTATGAGCTGAAGGAGTCTGTTATTAACCTAATCTGGAGCCTGTTATTGTATTATGAAAGAATATTTGGGTTATCACTGTCAACATTGTCTGATAACAAGTCAATTGATGTTAACACATTGTTCCAAGCTTTTGCCTACAGAGAGGGATTTAGCTCTATAGTTGCCATTGTTGAGTCTTTCATATTTGTTTCAGCATAGGAGAAGGATGACCAGACATAGTTGTTGCAATTCAATCTAATTTATTTTGTTATTGTTAGGAGAAAACAAAACTTCCCTACTTGATGGACAAAGATTTTACAAAGAAAATTTAAGTGTTAATTGAGATAGTGGTAGCAGAAGACCCTTTGTGTTTTGTGACACACGATGTTGTGTGTGTGTGCGCACACACGTGCACACACACACATGCGTGTGTGGCGTGCGTGAGTGCATGTTCTTGCATTTGTGTGTACTACTGTTCCGTGCGCGCGTACATGTGTGTATATGTGGAAAGTTTATACATCACCTTTTGTGTCAAAATATTATGATAAGTGATAATTAAGTGGCAAGTGTAAAATAAATCGATAGGTAAAGTTATATGTCCCATCAAATAACCCAAGTCATCCCTAATACATTTAAGAAATTATTGAAATATGTATTGTCATTTCTATCCTCTTTTATGTTAAAAAAGGCTTCATTGTCTTTTCAAAAATTTCATTCCTATTGCCAGTTTGTATAGGAGGCCTGAGTACATATATGATAGGCATGAGTTTATGTATTTGTTTGATTAACAAGTACTATCTATCTTCTATAGAAACAACATTGAAAGTGATAACCCTTGTTCATGTCCATAATACTGGTTCTGGCTTCACAACCGAGGTTCAGAGGTTAAGGATAATAATTATATACCTTAAGTTTGGCTTTGTTATGTTTTCTAAAGTTAAGTCTTTTAACTTCAAAAAAATAACTTCTGTAGTTTAGAAAAATCCAGTAGGAGTGGATTTTTCTTTAACTCCAAATTCGTTTGGCCAGTAAATTATGGTTTAGAAAACTACAGCTAGAGGTTTGCAAGCTATAATTTGCAACCTTTAATTACACCTTAAAATAAACTACAGTTTAGAGAACTTGTGAGCCAACAGGCCCTAAGATGATTGTCCATATAGGATACTGATACATCAAAGGAAGCACAAGGCTCCATGTTGACTAGAAGACTTAAGCCAATAGCATTTTAATGATTAATGACTATTTAATTTGCAATTTATTTTATCTTTACATGCCCTTGAGATATGTTTTACATGCTTGAAGGATTTATACACTGAACATACATAATCTTGGAGGACAGTTCAAGACTGGAAAGACACCTCAAAGAAGTTGGGAAGATGCATTTTCAAGACCTTGAGGACTTCATGCTGATCCATTTAGTCGATTAGTTGTGTAGAATGTATGGCAACTAGGCAGAGTTGCAATTTGCATGCGGGAAGCTCAACTTGCGCTTAGAACAAACAAACCATGTTTTCAAACCCTAGTCCAACTCATTGTAGATATTCTCATCTATCTTGGACTGATGCATAATGAGCGCGATAAAAATAGCTGGACTTAGCCAACTAGTTCTGAGGATTGGCCCTGGTTACATCTTGCCTGGTCAGACCCTATGATGGATCTGTAATGAGCCATTTAAGTTGAAACGTGGGAAGGTTTCGAGTTTCCACTGATATCCATAGTTTATGCAGATCATCAGATCACTTTCCACTCCTTAGCATCCTCATCATCGCCTTTGGTAAAATTTGATGCTTCTCACTCTTAGTGAAGTATCTCAATGTAATAGTCATGCGAAGTTGTCAACCTTGCGTGAAGGGTATATCACAATAGACATGGAATCCAATTAAACAAATTTTTTATCACGTATAGATACAAATCGTGATTAGTTTAAACTCTCCCACCCTAATTCAAAATATACACAAATCCTGTTCGAATAGAGATGACTAATTTATTAATTATCATGTGTCAGCTGAAACATATATTTGTAAGCAATATATCTCAAGGGAATAAACAGATTAGGAACTTACTAGTCATACAAATCACTTATGAATTGAATCGATCCGAAGTTTGTAATAGAAATAAAACAACATACAATTTACTACCCCAAGTCTTATGTTTTCTGCCTTAACACTCTGAATGGTCATCTTAAAATCCTTAAAAATAACCTTCAACATATCTTTCTTGTCCTCTTATTACATACTTCTCTTTTATTCTCTTGGTTTGCTCCCAGTCAAGTGTAGAGAATGATAAATGGACTGACCCTGTGAATATGATGCTGATCCGGGTGAATGTATAGAACCTGTTAACCATGAAAAAAATTTGATCATGCACGCACAAATATATACAAGGTTATTTCCTTTAGGCATATGCGTCATGCATGCGTTCTGGTGCCAAATAACCACGAGCAGATTGCAGCACATAATCAAATTATGTGCATCACACGCAGTGTTCTAAATGTCACATGTCGGGATCATGGCCGATAGGGAATTCCCATGTCGAACTGCGGATGTCGGGGACATATCATAGATACTTAGTAAGTGTCGGGTGTCATAGTGGGGTGGTAAATATTTCATATGCATGATGTCCTAGATTCCTAAATAGTGTATTCTTAACAAAGCAATACATATATAAATCATGTAAAGTCAAGATTCTAAATGGCAGATGTCGGAAATATTGTCGCAAAACAGATCACATGTTGGATAGCATATATGAGGTAACATATGAGGACTTTAAGTAAATTGCGAGCGCCATATTATGTGAAAGTTATATGTATCTCATGAAGATAAATATTGATAAATTTACGTAAGTAATATCCTAATTATCAGCAACCTAATAAAATTATAAACCTATATGTAAATGTGTTCAAAGAAGGTATAATCATTTCATGCAACCAAACAAATACTATAATAAGGATAAAAAAATTGCATTATCCAATAAACATAGGAATAAAATTAATAATCACTAAACTTTTAATTCATGTGCAAAATACAGTGTCAGGATATGTCGGGCAAAATGCCGGGTGATATGTCGGATCAAACCACATGTTGGGGACACTCACTGAAAAAAGATAAAAATGTTTAGCTACCTTCATATCATGGCATTAAAGGCTCAAAAGGACTTGGGGACATTTAAAAACAGTGCTCAAATGGGTTTGTTTAATCATCTTTTAAATCATGAAGTTTCAACTAAAAATAGAAAGCTCAGAAAATATATAATTAAGTTTTAAATTTCTGACTCATGTCTAATGTTACTGAGTGAATGAGGATAAGTAACTAACATGCAACTAACATAACCAATAAATTAACAAGTACATTGACATCTTTAAATTCTTACAAGTTAACGATATCATCATAACAAAATAATTGGAATAAGAACTTATACACGTACAGTTGATTTTTAGGAATAAATAACTTTAACAATAGTGCAATTTACAAGAATTATGTGGCCCCTAAACGATTGTGCATCACTATGTGCCTGCATAATGAACACTCTATATGGACTATGCAGCTATTATACACATTATGCAGTTCTATGCGCCCGCATAATAAGCTACAGGACAAATATGCAGCTTCTCAGTATAATATAACTGCAAAAATCATATGTGACGCGACCATAGGCCACACACAATTATGTGGCCACATATTCTGTGTTTTTTACTACACTGGCTATGTAGAAAGGTCTAAGAGGCACATGTAAAGCATGTAATGAATATGTATGCACTGATTTATAAAGAAAGGCATGGTCCAGTATTTGCCTCAAACTATACAAAGAGGAAGAGAGTGGTGCTACTGTAAAGACATTACACTTTTTTCTCAATTTGCCTGGTAGGTTTTTCTATCTTTTACATTGCATAACTTTTATCTTTTGCACCATGCCTTACCTTTCTTATCCCTCTTGCAACTTCAAGGAAATAAGGATATATGTTGTAATGTTTATGCTTAAGCTATTGCAAAGATAATGAACTGGAAAAGTCCTACCTTTTGGCATTTGCCTTTTATATGAATAGAATATATGGAAGATACTGAATGTGGCGAGTGGCGAAGTCTTCAAAGACCAAGTAATACTGAATGAAAACTTATCGCGGCTTTAATCTTAAATGATATGTACATAATGTGCCTACTTTTCTACAAGAAATGGCTTGTGGTTCCATATTGATCTTTCTTTTAATGAGGAGTAATGAAAATCATGAATATTCAGTGTTCCCTCATCAAAGTCTTGTTTTTTTTTTATAGTCTTATCTTTAAATTGCTCAATTCTCATAGTCTTTTATTATAAATGTGTTTGCAAACACTTTGGTTATGATTTATTATAATTGTAAGTAACCTGTAGACTTTCATCATAGACATGTATGAAGACATTCTGCTAATTGCATATGGGTCTCAGAATAACATTAAAATGTTAGTACATGAATATCCAGAGTTTTCCTCATTAAAAGTCCAGTTTTTCGATAGTCTTATCTTTAAATTGCTCAATTCTAAGACCTTTTATTATAAAATGTGTTTGCAATCACTTTGGTTATTATTTATCATACTTGTAAGTAACCTGTAGACTTTCATCATAGACTTACTTGTTACCAGACATCCTGTTACATGCACATTGGGTCCCAGAATTAACTCTAAAAGGTTAGTACAAGAATGAAAAGAAAAGATCTAACTGATATATCTAGAATTTCCTCCCTCTTACTGATCTCAATATTGTTTTCTAATCACCAACCAATTTTTCTATGTTTGATATTGTGTGTTTGTATTTACTTTTTTATAAGAACAGCTTTTTATTCATTATTGTTTACAGTTTAGAAAGTTAATTCTATATGAACTTTAGATTTGACATTCTTGTTGAGTTACCCAAGTTCATTTTACTGATGACATGCTCATTCTCTGAGTTTTACTAAAGAGAATTTCTAGTTTCTCTATTGGTTTGTTGGTACAGCTGTTTCTTAGATCTTATATCTAGTGTTCACACTTCATGAAGTTTGAACAGATCCTTTTGAGGGAGAACAAAAAAGTTCAATTCAAGTGAATCATGAATGAGTTAATAACTTTACTGTGCTTTTTGTAGAAATGTTTTGTACAAATAGATTCATTATCTACTTCATAACGATTGTTGAGAATTTGAATACATAGTTTTGGTGGGAATTATTATTGAGTTTAAATTCTACTGGGAATTCCTTAACCACAATTGATGTATTATTTTTGAATTTGCACAGAGAATTGATTAGGAAAGCCAACCAAAATCTTTGAAATTTTTGATGCGATACAGTTAGCACTGATCCAAACAATCTAATGAAATTAGAAAGAACTCTATTTGAATGGAAGAAATTAGTAAATGTTTCTCAGTGCTCATACAAAATGGTAAAGGATTTGGAAGAAGAAGTGAGGAAAATGGGA